>CAXAKX010001057.1:0-13956 GCA_963969525.1 Ontholestes murinus
GTTATTGTTATTGTTATTGTTATTGTTATTGTTATTGTTATTGTTATTGTTATTGTTATTGTTATTGTTATTGTTATTGTTATTGTTATTGTTATTGTTATTGTTATTGTTATTGTTATTGTTATTGTTATTGTTATTGTTATTGTTATTGTTATTGTTATTGTTATTGTTATTGTTATTGTTATTGTTATTGTTATTGTTATTGTTATTGTTATTGTTATTGTTATTGTTATTGTTATTGTTATTGTTATTGTTATTGTTATTGTTATTGTTATTGTTATTGTTATTGTTATTGTTATTGTTATTGTTATTGTTATTGTTATTGTTATTGTTATTGTTATTGTTATTGTTATTGTTATTGTTATTGTTATTGTTATTGTTATTGTTATTGTTATTGTTATTGTTATTGTTATTGTTATTGTTATTGTTATTGTTATTGTTATTGTTATTGTTATTGTTATTGTTATTGTTATTGTTATTGTTATTGTTATTGTTATTGTTATTGTTATTGTTATTGTTATTGTTATTGTTATTGTTATTGTTATTGTTATTGTTATTGTTATTGTTATTGTTATTGTTATTGTTATTGTTATTGTTATTGTTATTGTTATTGTTATTGTTATTGTTATTGTTATTGTTATTGTTATTGTTATTGTTATTGTTATTGTTATTGTTATTGTTATTGTTATTGTTATTGTTATTGTTATTGTTATTGTTATTGTTATTGTTATTGTTATTGTTATTGTTATTGTTATTGTTATTGTTATTGTTATTGTTATTGTTATTGTTATTGTTATTGTTATTGTTATTGTTATTGTTATTGTTATTGTTATTGTTATTGTTATTGTTATTGTTATTGTTATTGTTATTGTTATTGTTATTGTTATTGTTATTGTTATTGTTATTGTTATTGTTATTGTTATTGTTATTGTTATTGTTATTGTTATTGTTATTGTTATTGTTATTGTTATTGTTATTGTTATTGTTATTGTTATTGTTATTGTTATTGTTATTGTTATTGTTATTGTTATTGTTATTGTTATTGTTATTGTTATTGTTATTGTTATTGTTATTGTTATTGTTATTGTTATTGTTATTGTTATTGTTATTGTTATTGTTATTGTTATTGTTATTGTTATTGTTATTGTTATTGTTATTGTTATTGTTATTGTTATTGTTATTGTTATTGTTATTGTTATTGTTATTGTTATTGTTATTGTTATTGTTATTGTTATTGTTATTGTTATTGTTATTGTTATTGTTATTGTTATTGTTATTGTTATTGTTATTGTTATTGTTATTGTTATTGTTATTGTTATTGTTATTGTTATTGTTATTGTTATTGTTATTGTTATTGTTATTGTTATTGTTATTGTTATTGTTATTGTTATTGTTATTGTTATTGTTATTGTTATTGTTATTGTTATTGTTATTGTTATTGTTATTGTTATTGTTATTGTTATTGTTATTGTTATTGTTATTGTTATTGTTATTGTTATTGTTATTGTTATTGTTATTGTTATTGTTATTGTTATTGTTATTGTTATTGTTATTGTTATTGTTATTGTTATTGTTATTGTTATTGTTATTGTTATTGTTATTGTTATTGTTATTGTTATTGTTATTGTTATTGTTATTGTTATTGTTATTGTTATTGTTATTGTTATTGTTATTGTTATTGTTATTGTTATTGTTATTGTTATTGTTATTGTTATTGTTATTGTTATTGTTATTGTTATTGTTATTGTTATTGTTATTGTTATTGTTATTGTTATTGTTATTGTTATTGTTATTGTTATTGTTATTGTTATTGTTATTGTTATTGTTATTGTTATTGTTATTGTTATTGTTATTGTTATTGTTATTGTTATTGTTATTGTTATTGTTATTGTTATTGTTATTGTTATTGTTATTGTTATTGTTATTGTTATTGTTATTGTTATTGTTATTGTTATTGTTATTGTTATTGTTATTGTTATTGTTATTGTTATTGTTATTGTTATTTTTTTTTTTTTTTTTTTTTTTTTCTTTTCTTTTAGCGGCATCGACTTCTATGGCCATTAGCCGCTATTCTATTTTTTTTTTTTTTTTAATTGGTTATAATAATAATACTCGCCTAGTTGGTGTAAAGTGCCAGCTAGGCGAGACGGACGTACACAGAATAAATTAACAAATTTAAATAAAATCGCTGTCGGGTGTAAATAGCCCGACAGCAAAGGGACTATACTAACATAAAATAGTAAAATCACTCGACCTAGTTGGTGTAAAATGCCAACTAGGCGAGACGGACATTCACAAAATAAATTAACATATAAATTAAAATCATGACTAGAAACACAAAGTTTAAAATCTCTCGACCTAGGCCAGCTAGGCGAGACGGACAGAACATATCCACCACGTTGGTGTAAAAGGCCACCGTGGTAGGGACAACACACTAATTAAAACTTATGACTAGACATATATATAAAACTTAAAACTAAATAAAAACTATGAAACCGTTGTCGGGTGTAAAATGCCCGACAACAAAGACAATACAAACGAATACAATAAAATGACTCAACCTAGTTGGTGTAAAACACCAACTAGGCGAGATGGACAAGGTATAGATATCAATGATAAAAACAACTCCACCAAGTTGGTGTAAAAAGCCAACATGGTGGAGGGACGACACACAGAATAAAACTTAAAGCTAGACACAAAGATAAAACTTAAAGCTAGATAAAATCGATAAAACCGTTGTCGGGTGTAAAGTGCCCGACAACAAAAACAATACAAAATGAAAACGATAAAATCACTCGACCTAGTTGGTGTAAAGGGCCAACTAGGCGAGAAGGACGTTCACAGAATAAATTAACAAAGATAATAAATTAACAGAGATTGACGATACACACCAAATTAAAAAACTGCTCAGCTCAGTTAACTGGTCCTTATAGTACCCCTAAATTCTGCGTAGCAGTTCTGTCGCTTGCAGAAAAGCAACGACAGTTTCTACCGACAAAACAGAATTGCTCAAATCGTACGCTACATCACCTCGGAGCTTCAGCCGTACACGTTGACCTGTGTAGGCTGCACATTCCTCGATTATATGCCTCACCGTTAGAGGGCTGTGACAAGTGTCGCATGTGGGTGCTTCGTCACCGGTCAGGAGATGAGAATGGGTCAAGTTAGTATGACCCATTCTAAGGCGGGTCAGAGCGACCTCCTCTCTCCTACTTAGTGCGACCGGTGACTTCCATGCTGTCACAGAGAGTTTTACAGCTTTTAGCTTACTCTCGAGGCTTTCCCATTCCCTTTGCCACGCTTTGTTGACTAACGCCGTAACGCCGACCTTGACATCGTCAGGCCGACACATGGCGTAGTCAACATGATCCGCAAGAGCTGCCTGACGGGCAGCTCTGTCTGCAATCTCGTTGCCTTCAATGCCGACGTGAGATGGCACCCAGACGAAGACAACATTCTTGCCAGTGAGATGCAGATTGTACAGAACAGCAAGGATGTTCTGTACGAGCGGATCATTACTGTGGCTGTCGGCTATACTTTCTAGGGAAGAGAGTGAATCAGACAGAACGAGGAATGTACTACTGCTAGAGATATCGCAGTAGTGGAGCGCTTTCAATATTGCGTATAGTTCGGCAGTATATACGGTGGACAGAGGATCTAGCGACCACGAGTGGGGAGTGGAGTCAAACACAAAGGCTGCTCCTACTCCAATGTCGGTCTTAGATCCATCCGTATATATGCAGCAAGAGTCTGTGTATGTGTTAAAGAGTTCCAGTAGCTTCACCCGAAAAATTGCCGGCGTCGTTCCTTGCTTGTCATGCTGCAGCAAGCTAAGCATTATGTGTGGTGTAGGTATCACCCATGGCGGTACCTCACACACACCCACCGGCTGTATTTCGGGTAAATGGAACTCTAGACTCTTGCGGAACTCGCGCGCTCGGACACACACTGGCCTTGTGACAGACGGTCGCAAGGCGTATTTACGATAAGTCTCTGCTTTGTTAAAAGATTCATAGTTGATGTGTTTCGGGTTACTACGCACAGACGCTTCGTATCGCAAAGCGAACCGAAGACGTCTGTACCTCAGCGGTAGTAACCCGGCATCACAGCAGAGACTATTCACTGGTGTGGTCCTAAAAGCTCCTGTAGCGTATCTAATGCCTGCATAATGTATCGAATCTAGGACTTGCAACCACGAATTACGAGCAGCGGAATATACTGCGCACCCGTAGTCAAGCCTGGACAGAACCAGAGCCTGATACAGCCGCAGCAAAACCTCTCTGCTCGCACCCCAATTAATGTTAGAAAGGCACCTAATAAGATTAAGTGCCTTCTTACACCTTGTAGCAAGGTCATTAATATGGGGACGGAATGACAGAGTCCTGTCGAATATTAGTCCTAGAAAACGATAACTGTCGACACATTGAATGACAGAACCATTGATATGTAGACTAGGCTCCCTGTGTGGCTTTCTCAGACGACAAAAATGGACACATGCCATCTTTGTCTCTGAAAAACGAAAACCACACGAGCCAGCGTCTCGCACGATGTCATCAATGCTCCTCTGCAGCTCTCTACATATAGCCGGGATGGTATCTCCGGCCATGTAGATTGCTAGGTCGTCGACATACAGGCATGTATTTACGGGGGTACTAACGGAAGTTGCAATATGGTTTACCGCTATAGAAAAGAGGGTTACGCTGATCGTAGAGCCCTGCGGTATACCGTTTTCTTGTACGTGGAGAGAGGAGAGAGAATCTCCTACACGTACTCGAAAACTCCGGTGCGACAAGAAGGACTGGATGAATAAAGGCAGACGGCCTCTCAGTCCCCACCGATGCAACTTCCTAAGAATGCCATGACGCCATGTCATATCATAGGCTTTTTCTAGATCGAAAAACACCGCTACTAGGTGTTTTCTCTCTAGAAAAGCGTTCTGAATGGCATTCTCTAAACGGACCAGATGGTCAATAGTGGAATGACGTTTCCTAAATCCAGACTGGTAGGGTACGATCAGTTCTCGCGACTCGAGAATCCATACCAGTCGGCTATTGACCATTTTTTCAAAAATTTTACTCAAGCAGCAGGTTAATGATACAGGGCGATAACTAGATTTGAGATTCGGATCCTTTCCGGGTTTAAGAAGAGGCACTATTATTGCTTCTCTCCATATTGACGGATATTCCCCTTTTTCCCATATTAGATTAAATAATGCCAATAGGTTTGTCTTACTGGCAAGGGATAGATTTGCTATCATTTTATATGGGATGTTATCGGGGCCAGGAGAGGAGTCTTTACTAGTACTAAGTGCCTCTTCAAATTCATCCATTGTTAATGGAAGATTATAATCTTGATCCGAATCTTCCGAGAAATCGATGAGGATTTCTAGCTCGCCCTTCCTACGCAAGAACTCAGGTAAATAATTGGAAGAACTACATATGCTGGAGAAGTGCTCTGCTAGTGCTTCCGCTACTTCAGGAGGCTCGGTAACTGTAGCGCCTCCATCGCACAGACCTATCACGGACTGTATGTGTTGGCCACGGATAGCATGCAC
This sequence comes from Ontholestes murinus, assembly GCA_963969525.1. Lineage (NCBI taxonomy): Eukaryota > Metazoa > Arthropoda > Insecta > Coleoptera > Staphylinidae > Ontholestes > Ontholestes murinus. The sequence continues at coordinate 5,555 of CAXAKX010001057.1, forward strand.
TTTTCTCCAGACATCTGTGATTGGAACGTCATTTGACATTGAGTTCACGTAGTTCTTCCAGGCATCATTTTTTGACTGTAAGATTTTGCGGCGGGCGACGGCCCGCTTTTGTTTGAACCTTATAAGATTTTCTTGCGTAGGAAATTTTTTAAAAACGTTAAAAGCACGTTTCTTCTCTGCGATAACTCGACTAACCTCTACGTTCCACCATGGGACGGAGGATTTACTAGTCGAGCCAGAGGTACATGGTATATACTTGTCTGCTGCTTGAGTAATGCTGAGATTAACACTTAAAAGAGCGGAATCAATATCTTGAAAGTTATCAGTTAACGTGACGTCGTTCTGAAACTTATCCCACTCTGCCAGATCTAGGCGCCAGCGCCTAGGTCTACGTTGTGGGACCCTCGGAATATTGGTTGACAAAAGGATCGGAAAGTGATCACTTCCATACAGATCGTCGAGGGCCTGCCACTGAAAACGTGTGGCGAGAGTGGGTGAAGATATTGTCAGATCTATTGCTGAGAGTGTCCCATTTGCGGCATTAAAGTGTGTCGGCTGTCCAGTGTTAAGGAGTATGGCTCCCGTGATATCCAGAAGGTCTTCGATGTATTTACCTCTGGTATCAACAGCCGACGATCCCCATAAAGGGTTATGGGCATTAAAGTCTCCCAGCAATAGATAAGGTCTGGGTAACTGCTGGATTAAATCAGCAACCTGTCGAACCTCCCAATTTGCGTCTGGGAGGTACAGGTTGCATATGGTTACAGTCAGTGGTGATTCTATTTTACACGCTATGGCTTGAAGATCAGTCCTTAATAATATCTCCTTATAAATAGTCCCTTTTTTTAAGAATATGCCCACTCCTCCTCTAGCTCGTTGATGTGGTATAACATCCCTTCTCAGAATGTTATATTCTCTGAGCCTAAACGATTCCTGAGGAAGGAAGTGTGTCTCTTGAAGGCATATACAAAAGGGACTATATTTTTTAAGGATGATCTTCAGCTCACCAAAATGCGACATGCAACCATTGCAGTTCCATTGGACCACTTGTTCCAACTCTTTAGATTAAGGTATAAAAGATCAAACGACAAGAATAAGGACAGACAATTAAGATAAATAAATAAATAAATAAGTAAATAAAAATATAAATAAAAGTTAGAAATTAGACAACACGTAGACTACACTGATATATTAAAAAGACATTTTCCGGTGGTGAGAACCGGAAGCCGTCTTATCTTGGCTGATACTTGGCTCAGTATTTATAGCCTTTGGTTTTCTCGCCTTTCCTTTTGGCCACCCAACTGGCCTTTTCGCCTGCTGGCCTGAGTTTTGCTTCTCACTCTCTGATTCAGAGAGTGATTGCTGCCTCTTGCAGGCAGGTAACCTCCCTTGATCTGAGGGGGTTTTAAAGTGTTTTCCAGCGTCCGAACTTGCGGCCGCTGGAACGGTATTGCCCTTCTCCGCTTGGGAGACGAGGGTTGTAGCTTCAGATACTGAAGCCATAGATGCACCTGGCATCTGACTAGCAGCTTTTTCAAAAACTGCTGTTTGACTGATAATTTTCGATTCGTCTTTATTACATAGCATATTTCCCAACGTCTTTTGAATTGATTCACTTATTAATTTAGCGATTACTGGTGTTAACTCAGAGAGTATTTGTTCTGTGTTTAGCCTCTTATTTGCCGCTTGTGCATACGAAACATTCTCCACGGGAGCTTTGGGCACTGACAGTTTTTTCTTGGCCTCAAAATAACTGATCTTTTCCTTAGTTCTCAATTCCTGGACTGACTTCTCAAAAATAAGGGAGGGGCAGTTCTTGAATCTTGCGGAGTGGTTCCCTCCACAGTTAACACATTTGAGTGGTTCCACGCACTCCGTTCCGTCGTGAACTGGTTTGCCACAGGGGCACAGGGCTGGACTTTCACATCTAGCAGATGTGTGCCCTAACCTCTGACACCTGAAGCATCGCAGCACGCTAGGGATGTACTGCCTAACCTCTAAACTATAAAAGGCTATGTTTACCTTTTTTGGCAGAACTGTCGAATTAAAGGTTAGAATAATTGATGGGGTATTAATCAACTCTCCATCACGCTTAGTCTTGATTCGCCTTATTTCAATAACATTATGTTTCTTTACATCATCTAATATCTCCTCATCGGTGCATGATACAAGGTCTCGACAATAAACAATGCCTTTCACGTAGTTTAACGATTTATGAACAGTCGCCTCTACGTTAAAGTGTAAGAATTTCTCCAACTTTAATAATTTAAGTGACTGCTTGTCTGTATCTGCTTGAATCATTAGCCCATCTTTGATTTTTTTGATCCCACTAACTTTACCAATCATTTGCTCGGTGAACTTGGAGATAGCAAATGGATTAACTTTATCGAAGTTCATGCCATCCTGTCTTTTAACAACGAAAAATCGGGGCATATGGCACGCCGATTTTTCTTTAATGTTTTGGGAGCTTTGCGTGTTCCCAGACGCCGCATCATTTTTTAATGAGGTTGATTCCTCAAGGGTTTTTTTAAATGAGGTTGCCATGCGGTTCCCACGAGTAGGGCAGAAATAAAGGTCGACTGCAGCAGTGCTCCCATACTGCAGCAAGGCTAAATGCAACCGGAGTTCGCCAGGTATCCGGAGGACACCGTATGAGACCAACTGACGCGTGGCCATCCATCCCTCGGCACGGTACGATTGACACCTTGGATTACGGATTTTTAGTCGAGGTTTACTCCTCTAGATCCGGCATGTTCTGCAGAAACAGGATCACCTCAGGTAGGTTATACCAATGATGGTACGCATGCCGGTCTTGGGGGCGGAGAAGCTAGGGTGACACCTAACCAGGGCTAGCAAGCTAGCCCCGGCTAGGGCACCTATAAGACGCTACACGCCCCCCTGTGGACAGAACCACTCGATCCCATTATTGTTATTGTTATTGTTATTGTTATTGTTATTGTTATTGTTATTGTTATTGTTATTGTTATTGTTATTGTTATTGTTATTGTTATTGTTATTGTTATTGTTATTGTTATTGTTATTGTTATTGTTATTGTTATTGTTATTGTTATTGTTATTGTTATTGTTATTGTTATTGTTATTGTTATTGTTATTGTTATTGTTATTGTTATTGTTATTGTTATTGTTATTGTTATTGTTATTGTTATTGTTATTGTTATTGTTATTGTTATTGTTATTGTTATTGTTATTGTTATTGTTATTGTTATTGTTATTGTTATTGTTATTGTTATTGTTATTGTTATTGTTATTGTTATTGTTATTGTTATTGTTATTGTTATTGTTATTGTTATTGTTATTGTTATTGTTATTGTTATTGTTATTGTTATTGTTATTGTTATTGTTATTGTTATTGTTATTGTTATTGTTATTGTTATTGTTATTGTTATTGTTATTGTTATTGTTATTGTTATTGTTATTGTTATTGTTATTGTTATTGTTATTGTTATTGTTATTGTTATTGTTATTGTTATTGTTATTGTTATTGTTATTGTTATTGTTATTGTTATTGTTATTGTTATTGTTATTGTTATTGTTATTGTTATTGTTATTGTTATTGTTATTGTTATTGTTATTGTTATTGTTATTGTTATTGTTATTGTTATTGTTATTGTTATTGTTATTGTTATTGTTATTGTTATTGTTATTGTTATTGTTATTGTTATTGTTATTGTTATTGTTATTGTTATTGTTATTGTTATTGTTATTGTTATTGTTATTGTTATTGTTATTGTTATTGTTATTGTTATTGTTATTGTTATTGTTATTGTTATTGTTATTGTTATTGTTATTGTTATTGTTATTGTTATTGTTATTGTTATTGTTATTGTTATTGTTATTGTTATTGTTATTGTTATTGTTATTGTTATTGTTATTGTTATTGTTATTGTTATTGTTATTGTTATTGTTATTGTTATTGTTATTGTTATTGTTATTGTTATTGTTATTGTTATTGTTATTGTTATTGTTATTGTTATTGTTATTGTTATTGTTATTGTTATTGTTATTGTTATTGTTATTGTTATTGTTATTGTTATTGTTATTGTTATTGTTATTGTTATTGTTATTGTTATTGTTATTGTTATTGTTATTGTTATTGTTATTGTTATTGTTATTGTTATTGTTATTGTTATTGTTATTGTTATTGTTATTGTTATTGTTATTGTTATTGTTATTGTTATTGTTATTGTTATTGTTATTGTTATTGTTATTGTTATTGTTATTGTTATTGTTATTGTTATTGTTATTGTTATTGTTATTGTTATTGTTATTGTTATTGTTATTGTTATTGTTATTGTTATTGTTATTGTTATTGTTATTGTTATTGTTATTGTTATTGTTATTGTTATTGTTATTGTTATTGTTATTGTTATTGTTATTGTTATTGTTATTGTTATTGTTATTGTTATTGTTATTGTTATTGTTATTGTTATTGTTATTGTTATTGTTATTGTTATTGTTATTGTTATTGTTATTGTTATTGTTATTGTTATTGTTATTGTTATTGTTATTGTTATTGTTATTGTTATTGTTATTGTTATTGTTATTGTTATTGTTATTGTTATTGTTATTGTTATTGTTATTGTTATTGTTATTGTTATTGTTATTGTTATTGTTATTGTTATTGTTATTGTTATTGTTATTGTTATTGTTATTGTTATTGTTATTGTTATTGTTATTGTTATTGTTATTGTTATTGTTATTGTTATTGTTATTGTTATTGTTATTGTTATTGTTATTGTTATTGTTATTGTTATTGTTATTGTTATTGTTATTGTTATTGTTATTGTTATTGTTATTGTTATTGTTATTGTTATTGTTATTGTTATTGTTATTGTTATTGTTATTGTTATTGTTATTGTTATTGTTATTGTTATTGTTATTGTTATTGTTATTGTTATTGTTATTGTTATTGTTATTGTTATTGTTATTGTTATTGTTATTGTTATTGTTATTGTTATTGTTATTGTTATTGTTATTGTTATTGTTATTGTTATTGTTATTGTTATTGTTATTGTTATTGTTATTGTTATTGTTATTGTTATTGTTATTGTTATTGTTATTGTTATTGTTATTGTTATTGTTATTGTTATTGTTATTGTTATTGTTATTGTTATTGTTATTGTTATTGTTATTGTTATTGTTATTGTTATTGTTATTGTTATTGTTATTGTTATTGTTATTGTTATTGTTATTGTTATTGTTATTGTTATTGTTATTGTTATTGTTATTGTTATTGTTATTGTTATTGTTATTGTTATTGTTATTGTTATTGTTATTGTTATTGTTATTGTTATTGTTATTGTTATTGTTATTGTTATTGTTATTGTTATTGTTATTGTTATTGTTATTGTTATTGTTATTGTTATTGTTATTGTTATTGTTATTGTTATTGTTATTGTTATTGTTATTGTTATTGTTATTGTTATTGTTATTGTTATTGTTATTGTTATTGTTATTGTTATTGTTATTGTTATTGTTATTGTTATTGTTATTGTTATTGTTATTGTTATTGTTATTGTTATTGTTATTGTTATTGTTATTGTTATTGTTATTGTTATTGTTATTGTTATTGTTATTGTTATTGTTATTGTTATTGTTATTGTTATTGTTATTGTTATTGTTATTGTTATTGTTATTGTTATTGTTATTGTTATTGTTATTGTTATTGTTATTGTTATTGTTATTGTTATTGTTATTGTTATTGTTATTGTTATTGTTATTGTTATTGTTATTGTTATTGTTATTGTTATTGTTATTGTTATTGTTATTGTTATTGTTATTGTTATTGTTATTGTTATTGTTATTGTTATTGTTATTGTTATTGTTATTGTTATTGTTATTGTTATTGTTATTGTTATTGTTATTGTTATTGTTATTGTTATTGTTATTGTTATTGTTATTGTTATTGTTATTGTTATTGTTATTGTTATTGTTATTGTTATTGTTATTGTTATTGTTATTGTTATTGTTATTGTTATTGTTATTGTTATTGTTATTGTTATTGTTATTGTTATTGTTATTGTTATTGTTATTGTTATTGTTATTGTTATTGTTATTGTTATTGTTATTGTTATTGTTATTGTTATTGTTATTGTTATTGTTATTGTTATTGTTATTGTTATTGTTATTGTTATTGTTATTGTTATTGTTATTGTTATTGTTATTGTTATTGTTATTGTTATTGTTATTGTTATTGTTATTGTTATTGTTATTGTTATTGTTATTGTTATTGTTATTGTTATTGTTATTGTTATTGTTATTGTTATTGTTATTGTTATTGTTATTGTTATTGTTATTGTTATTGTTATTGTTATTGTTATTGTTATTGTTATTGTTATTGTTATTGTTATTGTTATTGTTATTGTTATTGTTATTGTTATTGTTATTGTTATTGTTATTGTTATTGTTATTGTTATTGTTATTGTTATTGTTATTGTTATTGTTATTGTTATTGTTATTGTTATTGTTATTGTTATTGTTATTGTTATTGTTATTGTTATTGTTATTGTTATTGTTATTGTTATTGTTATTGTTATTGTTATTGTTATTGTTATTGTTATTGTTATTGTTATTGTTATTGTTATTGTTATTGTTATTGTTATTGTTATTGTTATTGTTATTGTTATTGTTATTGTTATTGTTATTGTTATTGTTATTGTTATTGTTATTGTTATTGTTATTGTTATTGTTATTGTTATTGTTATTGTTATTGTTATTGTTATTGTTATTGTTATTGTTATTGTTATTGTTATTGTTATTGTTATTGTTATTGTTATTGTTATTGTTATTGTTATTGTTATTGTTATTGTTATTGTTATTGTTATTGTTATTGTTATTGTTATTGTTATTGTTATTGTTATTGTTATTGTTATTGTTATTGTTATTGTTATTGTTATTGTTATTGTTATTGTTATTGTTATTGTTATTGTTATTGTTATTGTTATTGTTATTGTTATTGTTATTGTTATTGTTATTGTTATTGTTATTGTTATTGTTATTGTTATTGTTATTGTTATTGTTATTGTTATTGTTATTGTTATTGTTATTGTTATTGTTATTGTTATTGTTATTGTTATTGTTATTGTTATTGTTATTGTTATTGTTATTGTTATTGTTATTGTTATTGTTATTGTTATTGTTATTGTTATTGTTATTGTTATTGTTATTGTTATTGTTATTGTTATTGTTATTGTTATTGTTATTGTTATTGTTATTGTTATTGTTATTGTTATTGTTATTGTTATTGTTATTGTTATTGTTATTGTTATTGTTATTGTTATTGTTATTGTTATTGTTATTGTTATTGTTATTGTTATTGTTATTGTTATTGTTATTGTTATTGTTATTGTTATTGTTATTGTTATTGTTATTGTTATTGTTATTGTTATTGTTATTGTTATTGTTATTGTTATTGTTATTGTTATTGTTATTGTTATTGTTATTGTTATTGTTATTGTTATTGTTATTGTTATTGTTATTGTTATTGTTATTGTTATTGTTATTGTTATTGTTATTGTTATTGTTATTGTTATTGTTATTGTTATTGTTATTGTTATTGTTATTGTTATTGTTATTGTTATTGTTATTGTTATTGTTATTGTTATTGTTATTGTTATTGTTATTGTTATTGTTATTGTTATTGTTATTGTTATTGTTATTGTTATTGTTATTGTTATTGTTATTGTTATTGTTATTGTTATTGTTATTGTTATTGTTATTGTTATTGTTATTGTTATTGTTATTGTTATTGTTATTGTTATTGTTATTGTTATTGTTATTGTTATTGTTATTGTTATTGTTATTGTTATTGTTATTGTTATTGTTATTGTTATTGTTATTGTTATTGTTATTGTTATTGTTATTGTTATTGTTATTGTTATTGTTATTGTTATTGTTATTGTTATTGTTATTGTTATTGTTATTGTTATTGTTATTGTTATTGTTATTGTTATTGTTATTGTTATTGTTATTGTTATTGTTATTGTTATTGTTATTGTTATTGTTATTGTTATTGTTATTGTTATTGTTATTGTTATTGTTATTGTTATTGTTATTGTTATTGTTATTGTTATTGTTATTGTTATTGTTATTGTTATTGTTATTGTTATTGTTATTGTTATTGTTATTGTTATTGTTATTGTTATTGTTATTGTTATTGTTATTGTTATTGTTATTGTTATTGTTATTGTTATTGTTATTGTTATTGTTATTGTTATTGTTATTGTTATTGTTATTGTTATTGTTATTGTTATTGTTATTGTTATTGTTATTGTTATTGTTATTGTTATTGTTATTGTTATTGTTATTGTTATTGTTATTGTTATTGTTATTGTTATTGTTATTGTTATTGTTATTGTTATTGTTATTGTTATTGTTATTGT
>CAXAKX010001058.1:0-12411 GCA_963969525.1 Ontholestes murinus
AAGCATATAAGTAAAACACGTCTGTCATACATCCTGAAGTACAACTAGTCCTGCGGCCATTTAAAAGTCTAAAACATCATTCATACTTACCTACGGACTTAAGTAAGACGGACGCCGAGTAAATCCTTGATTCACGGAGTGCTGAATAATGTGATTCACGTGGGCATCCTTTACTTCGCTCTGTCCTGTCTCCCCTACCCTCTTCTAATGTGTATCGCAGAGTCTACTCCGTCCGGCCGACACCGCCATTAAAGATTGACAGGCAGCCCATCCCCACCCAAAAATATATAAAGATTTAACGACGGCCCACGACTGCGAGGTCTAGAGCAGGTAGCCATCCCTTTTCAATAAGGGTGGCCCGCTCACGGATGCCGATTATGGCATGACTAATTAAATCTTACCGATTCTTTTTACAAAATGTTTAAATCAGAATAATAATTATAATTGAATCCGAACAAAATTAATAGATTCTGTTGTTTATTCGTTCACATACTTTAATATAATAAATTATATCAATATTATAATAAAATATAAAATTACGACGGTGTATAAAATGCAAACATTAAGTCTTAATTAATAAGACTACTTAAGACAACAAATACCCATATTTTATGTTTAAAGTGTGCAAACTATAAGAAGCGTAAGCATATTCTCACGAATTCAAATATTTTTTTAATTTGAAATGTTCTTGTTCAATATTATAATCCTTTTCTGTTTCTCCTTCTCATGTTTTAAGATCGCCTAATCCATCATTTAATAAAAGAAACAGTAGATCAATAATCCATAAATTACCATCAATTGTTTTCATATTTTAATTTTTATTCAGATTAAAATACATTTCTGACTTTTAATTTTCCCAACAATCTAAAATTGAGTTTAAGTTGTGTTTTATTACATTTTTTATGAGTGCTTTATAATGATTTTTTAAATATTAACATGTATTTATTTTAGTAAAAAATTATTTGTATTATTAATTTCAACTTTGAAAGCGAAAATAAAAAAATTCTAATATGTTTATGTCCTTCTAACAATGAACATGTCATAGAAAAATGTTTGATTTATTGATAAAAAAACAAAAAAAAATAAAATTTGTACGACAACAAAACTTAACATGGGGTACAATTTTTACCATGCAAATCCCTATGGCCATACTTAAATAAAACGCAAGGTATACTACTTAATGAATAAAATTTGAGGTTCCATTTAAAAAAACAACATTCATGAATTTGTTATTTCAAGTATATATTTTAAGTGCACATTGATTACATAAAAATAAACATGTAGAAAATTGGTTAGAGTGAAATCAGACATTATAAAATTTCGAGTTCAGAAAATCGTTATTAAAAGTTAACAAACACATCAAAATATTTTCTGCTATTTTATTATATAAAAATAATTCAAACTTAAATTTTGATAATAATTAGAGATATTCAGGGGTATTCCATGCGCGATTTGTTAAATTTAACATTCATGTTATTCTTTAACCTCACGGTTTAAGCAAGTTTAGTAATTGATATGCATACTTAGATTGTATTGGATTGTATTTTAGAAAAACAAATACTAATAAGTTACCAAAAATAAACCATCATCAAATTTAGGTAAACTCATTGCATTTAATATTGTTATTTTCAAATAGTTTTAATAATATTCACTATCAATTAATTTTGAAAAACGTAAAATAAAACTCATTCAATTTTAATTAAGTTAATTTAAAGTAATTGATAATTATAAAAACATGCAATAAACAATTTAAAGACGACTAGATTTGAACCCACGGCTTAAAGATTGACAACCACGGGTTTAACCAGTTACCAGAAGAAAGAAAATATATATAACATTTTATTAAATTACTAATTGCTTTACTTAGGTGTGCAGGTGATGGAGGCCATATCGGATTACGAAAGGGGGTTAAGAAATTCATTCCGGAGAAGGTTTCCCAACGCCCACCTATACGGGTGTTGGTTCCATTACAGCAGGGCAATTTTATTAAATAGTAAGTAATTATAATAGAGTTTCATTCCGTATCTAACAACATAAAATTGATTTCAGGTCGATCAATCGGCTTATATAAATTAAATAATAATAGTCTCCTCATGAGGATGATTTCGGCATTGCCGTTAATGCCGGAAGATTTCAAAGAGGATGGCTTCCAATATGTTCTCCGGAGGCTGATTGCAAACAATATCGGTGAACTTGAAAAAGTACACCGATTTGAAGCGTATTGGAGACGACAATGGGGCGCCGAAAATATTAGTGTATGGGGCGCTACGACCCGTTGCAACAACAGCGTTGAGTCCCTCCACAATTTGATTAAGAATACGCTTCGAGGGGCCCATCCGAATTTTTGGATATTTCTTCATTACATCAAAAAATTTGAGAATGATAAGGCCATCGATTTGCAACGGATCCGTCGGTTCGGACGAACGCCGGTTAGAAAGCCTCAATACGTGAGGTTACAAGAACGCATACGTATGTATAATTAGCTTGAACCTAAACATTTATTAACAAAAACATATTATTTCAGATCAACAACAGCTAGAACTGGAGGAGGCTGGACGAGAAGGGATTGGCCAATTTCTAGAAAGAGCGGCATATTTTACAGTCGGTTTGGAGCAGGAAGTGATGGGACAACGTAAGTATTAACAAACAAATACCTAAGCATTATAAAATAAGTCTAAATAAAAAAAATAATTTCTTTCAGATCTCGCTGAAAACATCAATCGACCCCGAAATGATGCCCCTCGCGTACAGCTTGTCGATGATCCTTCGCCGCCACCATCACCGCCCGCACCTTTCCAACATGAAAATCCGCCGCCATCACCCCAGCTAGAGGACCAACTACCGCCACCATCGCCGCCCGCACCATTACCCCAGCCTCAGCAACTTCTACCACCCCTACCTGAAGAAGTAAATCAACTTCCGCCGCCCCTGCCTGTACATCAACTTCCGCCGCCCCTGCCTGTACATCAACTTCCGCCGCCCCTCCCTGTACATCAACTTCCGCCGCCCCTGCCTGTACATCAACTTCCGCCGCCCCTCCCTGTACATCAACTTCCGCCGCCTGTATATCTACTTCCGCCACCTCAGTATGTGTACATACTCCCACCGCCCCAACTTCAAATTATTTACGTTCCAATTCAACCTCAACTTCCGCCGCCTCCTCCTGAAAATTAATTAATTGAGGGTCTGACTACGGCGTTGTCTAGCTGGGGAAAAGGTACTACCGGATATTTGGCTTAGGCGAACGATGTTCCCAGCAATGGGAACGGTGAGTTTGATTTTATTTATAATAATTTGTTATTATTTTACTAATTATATTATTTTTATTACGTTCTCTAACGGCCGCCACTTTCCGATGTTTGGCCCAGGTGCCAGGTATTCTCAGGATTAGGAAAGGTGAGTTTGTTTTTATAAATAGTTATTTGATTCATTTTACGGGCCTTTTTATTTTCGCAGGTTGAAATTCAAGCGTATTTTTCCAGTGTGGTGGCTAATACTTCCGGATATTTGGCTTAGGCGAACGATGTTCCCAGCAATGGGAACGGTGAGTTTGATTTTATTTATAATAATTTGTTATTATTTTACTAATTATATTATTTTTATTACGTTCTCTAACGGCCGCCACTTTCCGATGTTTGGCCCAGGTGCCAGGTATTACAGGATTAGGAAAGGTGGGTTTGTTTTTATTAATAATTATTTGATTGATTTTACGGGCCTTTTTATTTTCGCAGGTTGAAATTCAAGCGTATTTTACATGAATGTGGTGTTTCGAATGCGGGCGTAAACAGAAATGGCTTGAAAACTACCTGCCATCCCAACATCTGGGCCGCTCATCGATGTAAGTTGACACCGCCGTGTCGCAATAGCCTGATTGGTTAAAGGAACGGTCGGTTTTTGGGGCGTGAAGAAATGCACCTTCCTTGCCCCGAACTGAGGTAATTTATTGCTGTCGGCATCCCGGATCGCACCCTGTATCGCATAAACAAGGGGCGTATGAAATATACGCGCGTGCAACTCTTTTTTTCATATTTTTTTAAGGTGTGATTTCATTCATAAACTTCTCTTTAAAAGAGCATCACCGAATCTGGCAGACTAAAGGTCATACACGATGCGTAATATTAAAGTTCACGCCGGTGTTTTATTATTATTCGGTTCGTTCTTTTATAAATACATTACTACACGTCAATGTTATCAGGTTGCTTGCTGGCAGCTTATATTTTTAATAAAGAGGATAATGATACAGGATAATACACAGTTTTATTTATTATAAATAAATCAATAATAAATGTATTGTACTATATACTGAGCTAGAAGTAACAATTATTTCAAGGATATAAAATACACTTAGGCACTTCCCATCTGTACCTGAGTGTCTTTATTAACTTTATTGATTTCATGACACTCCTGTTACCGGCGCTTCAGCGGAATCGCCGTAACTTTGATTTAATCAGTTTTTTTATATAATTATTTTCGGGCAACATAATTTTGATTATCTTTTTACATCGGTACCCACATGTTTATACTTGTTAGAATCAGCTTCTTAAATCAAATTAGTTTTAAAATGAGTAAAGTCAGTATTACATACATTGAGAGTTTAATTTGTATATTTGTATATATTTAATATAAGTTTAGATAAGTAGTTTAGGATTAGGATTTCTTGAAAGATTTACACTCGTAAAATTTACATAAGTTTTTGCGTTACGCCCAAGAAAGCTGTACCAAATATTTTTCCAGGTATTCGTTACGCCCCAAGATTACGCTCGGACAAATTTGATAATCCCTTTTACAGCGCTCGGCTGTTTAAAGACAGCCGGCCTATTGTCCGACGTAATTTTGGGAAAGTACGCGAAAAATACTTTGGTACAGCTGCGACATCATTTAATTTAACGCGTTATTTGTTTATACGTTTTTATTAATTTCTGATTCAAATCATAATCAAATACGACCACCAGAAACACCACATCAATCAAGTGATTTTTGTATGCATTACTTTAAAAAGTATGTTTTTTTTATAACCACTATTATCGTCGAAAGTTTATAAAAGGGAACATCGTCGATTAACTACCAACAAGGGTAGAAGTCCTATCGTTGGTACGGTGGTTACAACTGCAACATGTAAAACATTAATTTACAAATTGTTATTTTTTTTTTGTAATCAAATTTAATTTTGATTACGCAGTTGTAGCTCCGTACCGGTTCCCGGCGTTAGGCATTTTGAAGGGCGCATGCGCGCGCCCTTTGCGTTACGAGAAGGGATGCAAATACGTCCCCAGCCACTGGTATTAACCAATGGGAGAAGAGCTACCCCACCGCCTTCTCCCTGTAACAAAACTGTTGGAGCTGCCCTGAAACAGTCAGTGGTTTTTCAAATTTTAAAGAGTGGTTATTCGATTTTTGAAGAGTGGTTTCTAAAATTTTGAGCAAGTGGTTTTTGTAAATTTCGAAAGAGTGGTTTTTAAATTTTGAACAAGTGGTTTTTTGAGAATTTTAAGTCAGTGGTTTTTCGTGAATTTGGAACGAGTGGTTTTTGTAAATTTCGAAAGAGTGGTTTTTAAAATTTTGAGTAAGTGGTTTTTGTGAATTTTAAACAAGTGGCTTTTCAATTTTGACGAAAGTGGTTTTCAAATTTTGAACTAGTGGTTTTTACGATTTTTTTTTTTAAGTGTGGTTTGCATATAATTAATCCACAGTTTTTTTTTTGTCGTTGTAATTCAACTTAATTTATTGATTTAATTCCTTTCTTTTTTTAAATTAAATTAAGTGAACGTGGAATCATTAACGAGTGTAAAATCTGATTCTAATAGTTATACATTTTTTTTTGTAATTTGCATTTTTCTATTTAATGTTCATAGATAGTTTTTTTTATTCGTTGTTATTTGTTGATTTGAATTGTTTATGTTTTTATTTGAATAAATCAAATAATTTATTTGTTGACCACTGAAACAACTTTTCATTTTTGCAATCCTTTAAATCAATTAAAGCCATATCTCGAATCTATGTGTTGTGTGTTCGTGCCATCCAAGTCAAGTTAGAATCCTGGTGTGGAAGAAGACAGCAACTCTAAACCTAAAGGTTTAGGGCAACAAGGGTAAGTAACAGGTTTTTTTTTTTGGAAATTATAATATTCATCAAGTGAGCCTAGCCGGAGGTTAACAGGAAGCACCACAACTTCTATTATTTTTGCCTAGCGTGGTGCCCCCCCTGTTACACTCCTATAGAGAATATCTAGAAAGCATTCCGTCTTTTTAATGAGAGCCATTAATGTTAATGTGCAAGTTACAAAAATCATCTTTAATAAAAACATACTTGTCATACTAGTCATTGGTTATAGAAATTTATCCAACTATTTAAAAAATAAGAAAGATTTCAGAATCTAAAAAGAGTCAGCTATCTGTTAATTCCCTTGACCAATACCACGTCTATAATTGAATTATACAAAAGCAATTTGCAAATTTGTTACTAAATTATTAAAGCAATACTGGATTCAATGCATGTATTCCTATCAAACTTAAAAAAACATTAAATTAAGTTAATTGTTAAGCGAATTTATTATTTTAGAATTTTCAAATTATTAAGAATATTTATTATATATTATATTATTATATAATTTTTGTATATAATATGATACATACCAATTGAATTATTACAATTAATTTGTTATCTTTTTTGTAAATAAGTGTCTGCCCTTATTATATACATTATAGTTGATAGACAAGTTAATTTCTTTTATAAGATATTTAGCATTTTCTCTAATAGAAATTCCGTACGGATTTATAAAAATTATGAAAATTTGATGCTCTTGACGTAGAAAGGAAATGATATTTCATACTGATAATAGTTGTGGATTTATAAAAGAATGTATTTGATGATGAAGATTCAGAATGGAGTATTGGACCGTACTCCAGCAAGGATAGCCATATGGCTTTGTAAATTTTGGCAGCAGTTAAAGTTGATATTCCCTCATTCTTGTAAGAGAGACTTCTGAAATATCTTGGCCTTCCTGAAACATTGATCTTTACTATATGCGTATTTTTGATCTAGTGTGACTCTAGGATATTTACAAGGTAATAAAAGATTAACCATGTTTCCATGCCTCTTAATGATGGGAAGTTGGGGAAAATTTAGTGGATTATTTTAATCCCATTATTAACTGAGGTTTGGTTAAATTTAGAGACACTTTCCATTTTTTAGACAATTATTCAGTGGAATCTATGATGCCTGTAGGCAGTATATTTTTGAAATTAATTTATTGAGGGAATTGGTGCGAGCTATCAATGCGGTATTATATTATACTGCAAGATATATTTTCAAGGGTAAAAAAAATATATTGGGAGATCCTAGTTAAAATAAAATGCCAATGAGCGACAATTATTTATTTCATTTGAAGAGAACTATTTGTGAGGATTTGTTAGACTAAGTTTATAAAGTAGATTGGTATAATTAAATGCGCTCTTTATACAATAAGCCTTTATGCCAAACTGAATATCTAAAAAACAAAAATACCTTTATTGACATCATTCCCAATCAAAAATAAGTCATAATTACATAATTATATTATTATATACGAATAATTGTCCCCTTGTCTCAGTTCCCCTTTCTTCGGATTTCTTTTTCCTGCTCCACTCTTATCTATATCTCTACACCTGCCCCATCCTCTCTCATCCATTCACATATCCTTTTTATTCCCTCTATCCATTCATCACGCACCTCCTTGCACTCTTGGCCTAGATGGCATACCTGCCATACCGTTTCCCCATCCATACCTCTCTTCCTTTCTCGTCCGATCCACATCTAGCCCTTGCCAGAGTAACTTTCTTGGACCTTGCCCACTCCGTCTTCAATAGATACTCTGGCACCTTTCCATACACTTGCCACCTTCCATTCATTGGGTTGTACCCACTCCTTAAAATACACTCTTGCCTTCTGAATATCTATTTACTGCAATAAAATTATTGTTGAAGGATATCATAAATATTTTAAGCCTACTTAAATAGGTTAATTAGAAATTCATTTACTGATTTAAAATGGACATTTTTTTATAAATCGAAAGACAATAAAAAATGATTGATTATATAGTCATCAGGGCGTTTTCAAGGAATGAAGTGTGAAGAATGTTAATAGAAGAAGTATCACCATGTATCACTGATAATGGAATATATATTGATATAGATAAGGAAGTGGAGCCAGAACAAGTCCTTGAGAAACGTAAGAGTAGTAATATGCCTAACGTGTTCAATCACTAATTATTAGTATATAAACAAGCATTATCATAACAAGGTCAGTAGTCTTGGAACTATCGTCGATCAAGCAACTCAACCCGGACGAAATTGTGAAGTATAGTTTTCACGTGCGTTTTTGAACCAGTGTAATAAAAGTAAGGACAGTTTTTTGAGCAAATAATTACTGGAGATGAAACTTGGGTTCATCACAGTAAACTTGAGTCTAAGCAAGAGTCCATGCAGTGGCATAAAAAAGGTACACCACCGCCTAAGGAATTCATGGTGTCGCAATCGGCGGGAAATTTTATTGATTGATTATAAGGATTATAAAGTTTCTATAACTGAAGAATATTATGCTTCAATTTTAGCGGAGTTAAAAGAG
Organism: Ontholestes murinus; assembly: GCA_963969525.1. NCBI lineage: Eukaryota > Metazoa > Arthropoda > Insecta > Coleoptera > Staphylinidae > Ontholestes > Ontholestes murinus. The sequence goes on from CAXAKX010001058.1 coordinate 8,602, forward strand.
GCTAACATAGAGAAAACAAGAGTAAAATTAACTAAAGGTGTCCTGCTCTTGCACTAGAATGCTCCCGTTTAGATGAGTTGAGTTGCGTTACCATAGATCCCAGATTTGGCTTCGAGTAACTATTATCTTTTTCCAAATCTAAAAAAGGAGCCACGAGAAAAGAAAGTTTCTACTGATGAAGAATTGAAGGATGCGTATTTTTCAGAGAACAATAAATCACTATAATTATGAAGGTATTCACAAGTTAATTCATAGATCTGAGAAATGTGTTAGAGTTGCAGGTCAATATATTGAAAAAGAAATATAATTTTGTAATATTCAAATTTTATTCCGTTCTATTCCATTCCGCAAAATTTATAACAAACCCTCGTATCACAAGGCAAAAAAGCTATTAAGGATGACGCTATTTTGTCTTTTTATTCTAACCATACAATTAAAGCAAAAATCATTGCATTAATTTCTTACAACAATTCTAAGTTTCCGCAATTAGAATGATTATAGCTAACCAAACGAATACACATTTATTTAGTAGTAAACCATATTTGTGCATTTTTATACGCCTTTGTTTAAATATTAGCGTCAACGTATCAATTTCTAGTAATATTTATTACTTTCCCTATATAGTATATATGGGGGAAGTATTGTTTTCATGCTGTGGGCGCTGTATCTCAAAAACGAATGATCCGATTGAGGTGAAACTTTAAATTTAAGGTTTTATTGTTAAAAATAGAACTGAAAAGCTTTTGGTGAACATTCATAAACCGAAAGTGGATGTTTACTCGAGGCCGTTTTTTGTTTTCTTCAAATATTTTTTTTAATATGAAAAATATTACAATTTTTTTAAACAAAAGTTAAAGGGAATGATAAACTGAAAGTTTTGTTAAAAAATATTTTTCATAAAATTTTTAATTTTCGAGAAAAAAAAATTGAAAATTTTTACGTTTTTTGCCAATTGGTACTAAACTATTGAAGCTACATGAAATTTATATAACAAATAATTGTAGAGAATTCAAAAGTGAATAAATTACTAAGAATAGATTAATTATAAAAGCACTAAAAACCTTTCTTCACAATTTTATTCAAATTCACAGATATATATTTCGGACACAAAGTGACCATTATCAATGTTTTAATACAAGAAAGGTTTTTAGTGCTTTTTTAATTAATCAAGTTTACCTTCACGTAACTCACAAAAATCAAACTACTAAAAATAGCTTTTTGTGTAAACCTCATAGTTTTCGAGTAAATATAGGGAAAGTACTATGATGGCCACATCACCATTTTATTAGTTCATAATTAATCCATAAAAATGATTTTATTGTTATTGGTAGAAGGATTTAGGTTTTTACACTTGAAATGCCTAGTGATTCAAACAGGCATTCGCATAATTCTTCTTTATTATAAATATGTCGAGAAAATAATAATAATATTAATAATAATGACAATAACAATAATAAACTTTATTTCTCATTTACAATTATTAATAATATGTAGCATAAAACATTAATGAGAAGTGAGAAAGTGTGCCAGGGAGAAATGGCTTCGACACAGAAGTCATTGGTAATAATATAATGTACAAATAACTACCTTAAATATCCATCAATAGTATATATTTCTTTTTCACATAGCAGCTGGTATATGTCATTCTTAACCGCCTTTATATCTTCAATACTTTTAAACCACTCTAGTAATTTATTATAAAAATAATACTAGTGTAATATAGACCTTTTTTTGGTACGTTTTAACGATATTAACGTTTTAAATCATGTATGGTAACAATGATCGATTTCATTTTCTTATAGAATTCTTTGCGCTTTAATAGGAACATTATACATACATACATATAGATCCCATACACTTTAAGCAATTTATATTTTTTAAATATTCAATTACAAGATGAACTTAAACCTAAATTTTACATGATACGAACTATCCTCTTCTATGCTACAAATATACGATGTACCTCATTGTTATGACCCCAATCTACGATATTCGCTTAAGTCTTCTAAAGGCATAACAGATGCCATTAAGTTTACCACAGAGCATATCAATGTGTGAGATTTTTATCTAGTTCTACACTCAATATTTTAGTAGACGAATTAGTTGAAAACTTTGTGTCATTCATTTCAATTAATTTCGGTGTGGGAGTATTATTATTAGTTTTGAATATGGCACATTTTAATGATTCTTCTATGATTCTAATTTAATTACTGGATATTCCGGACCTCTAATGATAATAATTGTATCATTCGCGTACATTATAATACTATGTTTGCAATGCCGAAATGAAAAGTTAATGTCATTCATGTATATGACAAAAAGTAAGGGTCCCAAAATACTACCCCGAGATATACGCTTGATCACCGTTTTGTTATTCGGCCTAGTTTCCACACCATCTATATTAAGTTTAACTATTTGTTGTCGATTTGTTAAATATGATTTAATATTCTTCCTCGTCAATAACAGCCACGAGAGACATATATATCAAGGAACATACCACCAAGAATACAATTGCGAAGAATTCATTAAAAGCATTAGCCAAATCTAATTTATTATAAGCTGCCTCTCTCAGAATTTATTATTTTCCACATTTCCTTGTATTGGTTTTGGAGATGTGAATTTTATTCTGGATATATTGTTTCTTGTTGATTACTAATAATTCACTGTATACTTTTAGGCAATATTTAAAATTAGGCTTGTAAATTACATTAAATTGTGATGGCACTTGATATAGTGATAACTTATGTTTCATATCTAATAATTTGGGATGTAGATAAGGTATTTTATATAAATGTTTTCTTATGTGTTTTTTAGTAATGGGAAAATTTGCGTTAAGATAAATATGGAATACACTACAGCTACTATTTCCATCGTCTGTTAAAAGAACATTATCCCAATTTGCTTGTGATATACTACTTATAAATGTGTTAAGGTTTGTGTCAGTAAATGCCTTATATTGATAGAAACGATTTTTTAAGGGAGTATTTTCCGTTATTACCTCCAATAATATTGAACAATAATCTGAGAATGATGGGATACACACTACTTGCAGAGTTTATAAAATGGTCCTTAACAATAACATTGTCAAGACATGTACTAGAATATTCTTGTTGGTTCTTGAATAATTAATTGGGATCCATATGAGGTTATAATATTACTAAAGTGGAAGAAGTTCTACATTTCGCTAATGTGTCTATGTTAAAATCTCCCGGGACAATGTATGGGCAATCAAATTTACTTAATTCATTTAATAGAGCTTCAAATTTATAGAGAAGCAGTTCTTTACCACTTAGAAGATCTATATATATACAATATATATTTATATATATATATATATATATATATATATATATATATATATATATATATATATATATATATATATAAATCTACTTTCAAGAAAGTTAAGCCCCTCGACCGCCCAATACCAATGTAATATTCCATTTTACCACAATTCCATATTTTTTGAACCTATTACATATTCAGAAATCATTAATATTATAAATAAATCTGAAAATAAAAGTACATGCGGCTACGATGGCATTCCTATCGGCATCATTAAGGAAGCTTTGCCTCATATAATTAAACCGCTGTTACATATTTTTAACTCATCACTGGAAACGGGAATATTTCCAGATGATTTGAAATATGCATTAATAACTCCGATCCTTAAAAAAGGAAATCCTGACCTATTAGAAAACTATAGACCAGTTAGTGTCTTATGCACTTTTTCAAAAATTCTCGAATCGATAATAGCATCACGTATTATACACTTCTTTAAAAGTCATAACTTATTATCCCAAAACCAAC
>CAXAKX010001059.1:0-38776 GCA_963969525.1 Ontholestes murinus
CGATTGCTGCTTCCTGACTGGTCCTCTACGTCTTTCAACTTTTCCCATCATTATTCATTGGAGTAGCTGGTATTTTTCGTCTCTTTGTACATGTCCTAAGTAGGTTATTTTATGACATTTGATTGCCGTTAGCACTTACCTTCTTTAGTGTTTTTTACGTAGTCTACCCACGGTGTACGTAGCATCCTAATGCTTCGATGCGGTGCATACTACTCACTTTCAGCGTTTATGATTTCAGACCGTATAAAAGTGTTGTATGATCTCATTTTAATAAATGAAGCACGTATTAGTTCTATGCGGCTCTTGATCTCGATGTCTGGATTTCGGTTTCATGTAATTATACCCTTTATAAAGCGTTAGCCGACTTTTTTGTTTCTGATTGATATTTATCTTTAGACCGTACCTTTCGCCAAGTACATCGATTCTGTTGAGAAGTAGCTGAAGCCTTCTAGATTTTTGGCGAATATGACCGTATTATCTACATTTTAGAGTAACTATAGACAGATCGTTCACTTTTACTCTGATTGGATGTATTCCTTCAAGCGCATCTTTGGGAACTTAATATATGTCTTTATTTTGATCGAGGCATTTTTGCAAATAGGACATGTGCTTTACGTGTTCCAAATGCGTTGCCAAAGCTAAATTGTGATGGGTCTAGGTTTAATTCACAATTCCTCCTTATTCTAGTGTGTATTATGCGTAGAAAAGTCTTTATCATATGGGACATTAAACTAATTACCTAGTATTCACTAAAGTTTTTTGAGCGTTGCTTTTCAGCTATAGTTATGAACATTGTTTGAAGCCAGTCTGTTGGAATTATACCTATTTCGATATATCTTCTTAAATAACTTTACTATCAGATCCATGTTTCTTTCATATATTCTTAGTTCCTCTATCGGTAGTCTGTCCGGACCGCTCGCGTTCTTATTTTTGGAAACTGAGAATACGTGTAGAACTTTAAATTTTAATATGTCAGGCTCTTCTTGTTCTTCCTATACTGTGATATCTGCTCTAATGTCCACAAAGGTTTCTGTGATATATGTTTTCCATGTTTTTCAGATTTCTGCTTCATCCATAATCAGTTTATTATTTCGATCTTCTAGTATCATCGTCACTCTCTTTATATATAGTCGACATTTCTTTTATTTTACTATGAATGTTGAAGTAATCACGCAATTCGTTTCATTGCATTTCTCTTTTGTTCATGCTTGTTTCACTACTTCGATTCTTTCTTTTGCAATTCCTTAAATTTGCGGATGTTATTTTCTTCGCTTCTACATTGTTCCAGTAGATATAAAATATGTTTCGTCGTCAATTATCCATTATTATTTCGTACCGTCCTGCGAGTTTTAAGATGTTGTGTACTTGTTTCACTAATACTACTTTTGATATGATTCCTTATGGATTCTCATTATTCATTGTTGTTTGCTAGACGTGTGACTTGTTGGTGGGTTAGTAGAATTAATTGCATACTTATTCAAGTATGCAAGTCTGCTATCTAACAACGCTCCAGCAACATGTATCATGGATTTTTCTCCAACCTAACTTTCATTCTGATACACACATATTTATTCTGCATCATTTATGCTTCTTCTTTGCCTACTACACCTCGTCCGGTAGCCATCTATAGGGAGAAGTGCTGGCTACTATTTCGTGATGGATATTTTCTTTCAAATCCGCCAGAGTAGTTGGTCTATTGGCTTAAACTTAAGTTTCGAGATAAACTCATAAGAAAGAGATAGTCCAGGTTAAATCAGAACTGCATGGAGGGCAATCTATGTTATCTCTGCTGTAGATAAATTTGTCAGGCAATCATTTTCGAAATCTGGGCAGAGACGTGTTAGATATGTATGACTTTGCTCCGTCCTGCTGGAACTCTGTTCTTTGGTTATATCCAGGGAAGTTTTGCAATTCATGCACGAATAAGTTGACTAATATGTTTACACACCACTCCGTATTGAAATAAAAACTTCCTTTTGGGACACCCTGTAGTAATTTTAGACCATCATTCAAACAGATATCGAACAAGAGCTTGAAATTGTGATTGTTGCATACATGTCCATTTGACTAGTTTTGTTACATACAGCATCATTTTTGTATACCCATAAGTTTTGCAGGACTCTATGAAAAAGGTTTTTATGTATATATTTAATAGTTACTTACCATATAAATAGGATGCAAAGTTAATCAAGAAATTGCGAAGATATAATTACAACACGAAAGCGGATATTAATCGATTACGCCGTGTTAATTTGAATGAAACGAATTTTGTGGTTGTTTTCTTTCTTTTGATTGTATTCGAATTTATTTATGGACGCATCGACCGCTACACGGCGCGCTCAGCTAACTGTTTCAATTCTTTTGGTAGTAGACAGACACAGCTGAGTCGTGCACCTTGGTACGACGGAGCCTCTAATTGACACGATCGTAGGATGCCACCTGCCATCGACCTTCGGCGCTTTCATCGTAACAGGTGAATGACGTAAAATACTATTTCTGCCCCCGTGAATTTACGGCCGAATAATACACACGAAAATATTAATCGGCGGACGTGAACGTTAAAAGAAAGTCGCGACGGAGATTAACGGAATTTGGCGGTGAAAAGCTGCTGACAGTTGGGGATGTTGCTGTTGAATTACTTCCGAAAACGTTACAAGTAATTTAGTTGATCGAAATGCGATCAAAATTTCTGTAGAAAATTATTATGTATAATATTATAATATTTTTGTTAGCATTTTGGATAAAATAAATAATACCTAAGTATCAGATGTTTAATAAAACTTTCGATTTCTCTCTTTTGCTTTTAAATCGTCTTTCAAAATAATTACTGTTACACACCTTCTTCTCTCTATCTCCTCTATCCCTCTTTCTTCCCCTTTGTTCTTACAATGATTATCACTTTCTTCTTCTTCCTTTTTCTTTTTCTATTAAATTGAAATAATTTGCTGATAATGAAATTCTTACTACGATCCGCAACAAAATATCTACAATAGATATCTTTTTTTATCATGAACAACTCTTTTCTTCTATATATCTTTATTTATATGCCTCCTATTTACTCCTGACCTATCATAATACGCTAAATATTGACCTAACATACTCTTGACCTACCACAATGTAGTCTATATTGAGTCATCGTGACCTTGACCTACTACAGGTCAAGAGTACGCTAGAATAATATATAGTTTACTGATAGCTCAATTAAGTAGATGTTTTGTTGTATTTTAATAGTTTTATATCTTACAGGAGGAGAAAGAAACTTTAATTGACTTTATATTTTTGATTTCAAGTATTTTTTAAAAGATAGATAATTAACAGGAAATTGATAAAGTGTTTCATGTTGATGAATCTGAGATGAAGATGCCTCGCTGGCTAAAGCTACAGGTTTGCGATAGTAATTTATTTGATGACTTTTTATGCGCAATAATTGCGGATCTAAATAAAAAAGTGGTGGTAATATCTATTTCAAAAAATGTTGAGACGCACTCAAACTTAATCTCTTTAAAATCAAGAGGACGAGGATAGTGGTCGTTTTCGTTCCCAAAAAAGCCACAAATATCATGAAATTGGCATTTTTTTGACATAGGCCTATATGCCATGCCATACGATATTGTTTGTATAAATTTTACAAATGCTGAAGTATAAAAAGAATAACTAATTTTCAAATTCAATAAATTCTGAAAGAGACGGAAACCCATTCCAAGGATTGACTTTAAGAACATTCTGAAGAATGTGGTCTACATATGATTTCTATGTTCAAGTTTCAGTTTATTATGTTGGTACGTATAGTTTCGCAAAGATTATTTTTGTACGGCGAGGACACCCAAAAGCAGTTTTCTAACGATAACCGGCTGAAGAAGACAAATGCGGCTTGATCAAAACGGTGCTAAAAGATTCCTTTTAAAACTATGAAAACTTGCGAATTCAAAAATATAAGCCGAATTGTAACCAAGAATATTTGAAGACCAATAAAACTATTGTTACCGAAAACAAAAATATTTAAAAAAATACTTTGAACTAAATAATTTATTCCAAAAATTGACTAAAATGATTTTAAAAAAGGTGTTGAAAATTGAAGATATTCTGTAAAAAAAATTAAAAACCTTTTTATTTCCAAACAAAACCTGAAGAAAGCTGCGAAAGATTCAATTATCATCTACGAAAATATTCTCAATTATTGTTCCCTATCAACAACAGCCAGGTACCAGTTTTGATCTATTTTGGATCTCGTCAGCGTAGCGCAGTTGGAGACAGGGAATCGAGTTTAACTATGGACTATTTAATTCTCCGAGTTAACTATCGATTAAGATATTACCATAAAGAAGCCATCTATTGTCTAAACATTACACTAAATCCCTATATTCGGTAGTTATCCACTCATAGGGAGCTAGTGCAACGTTTAGACAATGTGTCATCTATTGTTATCTATCTTTATGGTAATATCTCAATATTTTCTCAATTTCGAAATGTTCTTTCTGGAAAAATTTTAATAACATGAAATTTTAGGAACAAAATTTCAAAATGAAAATTAAAGAAATTTTGTAAAATGAATATACAATTGAAGAAAGAAAGAAACTCTAGAAAAAATATTGAAAAATAGAAAAAATTCATATGTTTTGAAAACCCCAAATTGGAACGATTGTTTTAAAATTGTAAAATTTTTACTAAAATTACAAATCTTTGAATAAAAAATCTGAGAATCTAAAATTAAAAGTCTAGATATTTTAACATTCTCGCAGTTTTGAAGAAAAATTGTTTGAATATTACAAACATGTCAACGTTTTAGAAGCTTTAAGAAGCCTGCAAAAAATATTTGCAATTAAAAACTTTTAATAGATAATTTTTGAAAAATTCCAAAAATTGTAGAACAAAATTTAATAAAATAGAGATGATATATTTAAAAATTATAAAGCTCTTAACATTAATTCTTGAAATTTGTATTAAAAATGTAAAAATCTGAGGAAGATATTAATGGAAAATTCAAAAATTTTGTAAGGAAATTCTCGTTGGAAGATATATTTCTAAAAAAAAAAAATTAAAAAGAGAAAAACAAATATTGGAACATTTAATTTAATTCCTTATTTAAATCCTCAAGAAAATATTAAGAAATTCTTGAAATTTTGGCAGAAATTTTAGGAATTTAAATTAAAATTTGCTAGTATAATAAATTTAAAGGAAAAAAATTCATAGAAAATTTCTAGAAAATTAAAAACGAAATTTCTGGAAAATTCTAGAATTCTCCAACAAAATATTTGCAATTTGAAAGATACATTGCTAATTATTTCAACATCTTCACAGTTTTGAAGAAAATTGGTCGGATATTTCAAAGTAGTGAAAGTTTTAGAAGCTCTAAAAAGTCTAAGAAAATATTTAATCACATTTCAGAAAAAGACAGTTTTTTTCTTAAATTGTTCTTTATCTCTAATTTTTTGCAATGTAATTTTGATTGAATCGTAAACGAAATGTACATTTAGCAAAATAAAAATAGACTGTGGAGAAAGTGATTACAAGATTATTTTTGCCTATGAAATTTCAATTATTTTTGTATTAGGAAAATTTTTAATCATACTTAATTCTATATATATGCTAATGTGTTCTTCAGCTTTTTTGTGGTGATTAATTTCAATAGTTTTTGTATTATTCAAATTATCTAAGAGTTTCAATTGATTTAAGTAAATGTTCATCCGTTTTTGCATTTTTATTGTTTATATTTAATTTTATTAATTTATTATTTTTGTTTAGGGGCAAAATTCTAAATATCAATTGTTTAACTATTTTGAGATCATTTTTTATTATATTTTAAAAAAAAAAGTTTTTTTTGCAAATTTCAACTGTGATAAAATTATAAAAGTTTAATTATTCTTAAGCAAAAGTTCACCTGTCTTTAAGAAAATTTTTAATCATATTTAAAACTGTGATTTTCCTAAAGTGTTCAACTGTCTTTTATCTCTCGGCAAACTATAAATGTTTTATTTTCTAGTTTTTAAGCATTTTCTTTAATTTAAATTTTTTTAAAGCCAAATTTGAATTATATTTATTTATGTTTTCTTAAAGTGTTAAGCTGTTATTTCTTGTAACTTTTTAATTGCTTTCTTTGAATATTCTAATAGTTTCAATTATTTTTAGAGCAAATGTTCAAAAGTGTTTTGGAATATTTAAGACGGTATTTTATATAAAGTAAATAAAAGTATTCAATTGTTTTTTTTTTCACTTCAATTTTTGTTTTTTATAAAACTTTAATTGTTTTTAAGTATTTTTTGCAGTGATTTTTTATTCATATTTTAGATTATATTCAACTGATCTTGGCAAATTTTAATTGTCTTTTCTGGTAATATTCTAAATGGTTTTAGGCATTTTTTGTTCAATTTTAATTATGTTCAGCTGTTTTTTTCCTTGTCAAACTTTAATTGTTTTCTTTTATGGTAATAGTCTAATTGGTTTTAGACATTTTTTTAAATTTCAATTATGTTATTAAAGTGCTAACTGTTTTTTTTTTTTTTCTCAGCAAACTTCAATCGTTTTTTTTTTCTGGTAATAGTCTAATTGGATTTTTTAATTTCAATTGGTTTTAGGATAACTATTCAACTGTTTCTTGCAATTATATTTTATTAATAATAAAAATTGTTTTTTTTCTTGAAGTGCTGTTAAACACTTTTTATTTGACAACCTTCAACTGTTTTTGTTTTAGAAAAATTCTAAGAGTTTCGATTGTTTTTAAGCAAATTTCAAATGTTTTTAAGAATAGAATATTTTTAATCATACTTCTTCATAGATTGTTTTATTTTTACAAATTTCAATTGTTTCTGTATTTCGGCAAAGTTCTATTTGTTATGTTTTTTAAGCAAATCTGCAACTGTTCAAGAACATTTTTAATAATATTTAAAACTTTGGCTTTTCTAACTTTTTTTCTTAATAGTTTTTTGTTTCTACAATTCTTATTATTTTTAAGCATATCATTTTATTTTAATTATTTTAATCAAATATTCAATTGTTTTAAGAAATTTTTTGGTCATATTTAAAGCTGTCTTTCATAAATTGAAAATTTAAGAAAAAGACATGTTTTTCTTCTTCAGTTTTTTTTTTCTTTCTAGTAATATTCTAATTGGTTTTTAGGCGCTTTTTTCAATTTCATATTTGGTTTTAGGGTAAATATTCAACTGTTTTTTGCTATTATACTTTATAAATATTAAAACGTGTTTTTGTTTTTGAAAAATTCTAATAGTTTCGATTGTTTTTCGGCAAGTTTCAACTGTATTTAAGAATATTTTTAATCATATAAAAAAAAAACTTTTTCATAGGTTGTTTTATCTTCACAAATTTCAATTGTTTCTGTATTCAGGCAAATTCCTAACTAATCCAATTGTTTTAAGCAAATCTTCAAATGTTGAAAAACATTTTTAATAATACTTAAAACTTTGGTTTTTGTAACTTTTTTTTCTTAGCAAACTTTAATTGTTTTTTTGCAATTCTTATTATTTCTAAGCATATCCTTTTATTATGAATATTTTAATCAAATATTTAACTGTTAGTAAAAACAATATTTGATCATATTTAAAACTGTCTTCTTAAATTTACAATTTTAGAAAAAGGCAGTTTTTTCTTAAATTGTTCTTTATTTTTTCTTATTAAATTTAAATTGATTTTGTATTTCTACATGTATCTGATTTGTATTAGTTACAAACTGAAACACTATTTACGACCTAATTTTAATTGTTCAATTGTTTTTTTTTGTGGCAAATTACAATTATTTTTGTATTTTGGCAAATTACCAATTGTTTCAACTGTTTTAAAGCAAATATTCAACTATTATATGAACATTTTTATTCTTGTTTAAAAATGTGTTTATCTTAAATTGTACAATTTCAACTTTATCATAATAGAAACCTGTGTTTTTCTTGAGATGTTCAGCTGCCTTTTTCTCTTGGCAAACTTCAATTGTTTTTCTTAGCAAGTTACACTTTTTTGTTTTTGATTAAGTTCTAATACTCTGATATTTTGAAAATGATTACATTGTAAACAAAATTTACATTTAACAAAATAAAAATAAACTGCGGAGAAAGTGATTACAAGTTATTTTCTGTTGCATCATCTTCACGTAACTCACCAATTAACATCCTAATAGCTTGAATTGTTTTAAGCAGATTTTCAACTGTTACGAAATTTTTTGATCATATTTAAAACTGTATTTTCCTGAAGTGTTCTTCAGCTGTTTTTTTTCAGCAAATTTTAATTGGTTACCATTTTTAAGTGTTCTTCAATTGTTTTTTTAATAATTTAAAAATACAAAGACATTTCGTAAATCTACAATTTTTAGCCAATTGTTTGTCGTAATCTTTTTTTTATCTTGGTAAACCTTAATTATTGTAAAAAAAAAATAAAATTATTTCTAAACATTTCCTTTAATTTTAATTATTTTCAAGCAAATTTTCAATTGTTTTAAAAAAATATATCTCATATTTAAATCTGTGTTCTTCTATTTTTTTTTGTCTTGGAAATATCATTAAATTTTTTTAGCATATTTCTTATAGACTTAATTGTTTTAAAGCAAATGTTCAATTTTTCTAAGAACATTTTTAATGATATTTCAAACTGTATTTTTGTATTCAGCTTTTTTTTTTCTTTGCCAACCTCAATTACTTTTTTTGTATAATTTTAATTGTTTCTAAGCAATTCCCTAATTACAATTGTTTTCAAGCAAATGTTTTATGCAAATATTTTTTATAGGCGTATAGAATTTTTAGTTCTTAAATTTTGCAATTGATTATTTTTGTAAAGTTCAGTTAGTTTTTTGTTTTTAGGTAAATAGCAATGGTTTTTAAGCAAACTTTTTGTGAGAATATTTAAAATTATAAAAAATAGAAATAAATAAATACTTTATTCAAACATTATTTAAAACTGTATTCTTATGGAGGGTTAACTGTGTTTGTTTTTCTTTAAAAAACAACTTCAAATGCGTTCATTTTCTTTATCCCCTTCTTTACCTCTTTTCTGTTTTTATATTCTTATTTGTTCATACATATAATTTTAACATTATGCCGATGATCTTCTACTCAAGAATAAAAATGTTTCTGTACTTTCTCTGTCTTTTTTGTATCTCATTTCTCTTTAATTATCTCCATCTTGATCCTTCCTTTTAAATATTGAATTGTAAATGTTAGTTTTATTAAAATTTATGACAAATTTTATTCAGAAGTTAAAAAAATAAATCAAAACAATCATAAAAGTATAATAAATGTAGCTCTATATTCAGTAACTAGTTATGAATGCATAATTGCACACGATTAAACTGCAACGAATCGAATTTCCGATTCAATCATTTATATTTTCGATTTATTGGAAATGACTTTCTATTTATATCGATTTATCGCAGCAATCGATTATCCACCTACGCCAAACTATAAACTGGGAAACAATTTAGCGATTATTCTTAGCGCAACTTTATTAGTAATTGATGAATGCGTGGGAGCATAATAATTGCTTTTTATATCGTGCATGTTATTAATTCTCAAACAACAGTGCATCTACGTAATATCTTATAAAATTTAAAAAATATATATATATTGGAATAACAAACAAGTTACTTAATAATACGTTTCAGAATAATAAAGTTACGTAAAGTTCTAAAAATCTTAAGTAGAAATTAAAACAAATATTTAATTTTTATATGCAAATTAAATATTGAAATATTAATTATCCTTTAATTTTTAATTTTAGAAAATAATCGTAAAATAATTGTGTGTGTGCAAAACTATAAAATTCTGCTTAGTCATTTTTAAATACTTGATTGTAGAGGCTTTCACTTTGTGATACATATTTTATAACTTGTTTGTAATCTTTTATGTATGCTTTTTTCCTTCGATATTGTAAATATCTCGCTATTTAATTTGTATATATTGTAAACGTGTTTGATAAAGTTTAAATAAAGATAATCTTTATATTTAAAGTTAGTTATTTTTATTTAATAATAATTTTTTTTTCTTAATTTCTTATGTCGTATAATCTTGATTTTTAATGTTTCTTACTATATTTTACTTAGTATTTAATTGCAAAAAAAAATAATTCATGGAACCTGAGATACAATTACACCGTGAGGACAATTCCACGAAATTATTGATTTCAGGAAGAAATCAATTACATTTTTAAGGTGCGCAAAAAGTCGGCACGTCGTGCTCGACTTCCTGTTATTAATCTTCTAAAAATAAATGAACGCCATGGAAATGTTTAATTAAAATATGCTCTCGCCTCTTTTTTTCTGTGTGTGTATATACAGTGGCTAATTGCTCGTTGGATTGTAGCGAAGGAAAAACATCAAAGGAAACGGGAATACTTTATACGGGCACAGAGCTTTTCAATAAAAGCCCCGGGCCTCGTGTCTTTCAAAGTATAAATTTACTTGCAGCGGGATTCAGTAATTAGGATTTTCGATTGAAAAATGTTATATATTAGCAGCCTGATATAAAGTTACAAAACGTTTAAATGATTATAATTAAGTGCGAGGACGTTTAAAATATGATTTGTATTTAAATGTCATAAATTAACTACGAGGTTTAATGAACTATGATTAGATTCTTCAACGACTTGTATGGAGAAAAAACGTGTAGTACTTTCCAAATGACAATCGTATATAGTCAATATTTCTTTTATAGGCAGTAGTGGTAATGCAACTAATGCCCAAGGATGTCTCAATCTCACGATCTTCCAGTTCACTCACAGCATCCATGTTATTTTGGAACAACAACTGATTTTGTACGACCTTCGGAAAATTCATCACTAAGCGAACTATGACCAAGTTTGAATTCCATATACCACCGATATAAAGTTGTTTTTGATGGTACTTCGTCGCCAATTAAGTTCATCAATGCACTGTTGTTGAGATAATCTAATTCGAAAGCTGTAAAAATTAATCACATGGAAATTCCATTTCTTGGCCAGCATCAATTTTTGTCATACAAATGCCGCATGGACATCAGAAGATTCTAAGTAATTCAAATGACTAAAAGCCGAACTTTACATTACCAACTTCGGTTGTCAGATGGCAGCACCTAGATCGTCCTTTCCCGAAATATAAAAGCCAACCATCGTATAGAAATTCGTTCGTTAGTTAAGCGAAGAATGTATTAGTGTTTGGTAACTATTGTAACAATTAAAATTTCTAAATTAGAAAAAAAAAACTAATTATATAATTATTTGATCAACTTGTTTTAAAGCCTATTCAATATGTCTTCTCTGGAGCTATTATTTAAGAAAGTGCAGAGTTTCAAGAAAATTATCCCTCGAATTCTTTCGACCGTTGTATTCAGAAGCAGTACGCGATCTTTATTTGGAACGAGCAGGTAGACACAGTATTTCCCCGTTGTGTATTAATTGATGCTCGCGTCACCTGCGCTTTTATTTTTTCGCCACTTTTATTACTTTTAATGCTGCGTACGGCAGAATGTGCTCGCCGGTTTTATGAAAGGCAGGTGCCACGTGCCTGGTCTTACTCGGTCCTCTTTATGCATGTACTGCGAGCAAGGCGTAGAATTATGTGCGCGAGGAGTGCAGCAGGATAAAATAAAAGCGACTGCAAGGAATAAACTGCACCTAAGGTAATTGCATCTGCTCGGGAGAGATCTAGGTACGGTAATGGATCAAAGACGTAAAAATCTGGGATGATTAATTAACGTCGTGGCAAATTGTATACGTGAATTATATCCAATATAGGAAAATCTGTTATCCGATTCTACCAACTTATATAAAAACGTATATAATTTCGACTAAAAGGTGAACCATTCATGTAATTCTAATTAATTATGTGTAGTGTCTATGAAGCGTAAGATTTCAAAGTTTCTCACGCTTAAATATTTTTAAGTCTAAAGAAAATTTAATCAAAATGGACAATATTTTGTAGTTTCGACATTGGATATTGGGTTGAAGATGTTTTTATTTGGTGATATTTCATTATATATTTTCTAAATGAAAGACAGGTCGAAGCACTGCGACAAACAATTGTCACACAGTGAAGAACTCTTTTCATCTGAAATTAAATACGATTAAATATGTATAACGAAGTAGAAGCCTCCATCGTCAATGACTTGTCATCTGCCTAATGAAGTCAGAAGAAGGGAGGCAGAAACTCCAGAAATCTAAAGGAAGAATGATTTGTTTGGATTAGTAGAGACATGGGTGAGGTATAGAGACTGGAATGAGGCCAAAGGGTGACTTCCAAGTGACTTCTTATGTAAGTATCAGTCAACTGTAAAAATCAAGGATAATGGTAGGCCACGTGCAGGAATAATTACAGGGATTAAGAAAAAATGGAAGGAAGAGGCAGTCTCAAAGATGGAAAAAGAAGGGACCCAAGAAAGAATAGTTAGGATTCTGAAATATTAAGTCTTAATTCCTTTAGACAATTATTAGAGATTATGCGGACAAATAATGAGTGCAACAATATAGTTAACAACAGAATTTTAGCAGATTTTAACATTTAACATAATTACATAATTTTCCTAGATTATATATACCGATAGATAAAAACCATTCCCTTCAGTAAACATAGTACACCTTTGAAAGTGAAAATAACACTACAGTTTATTCCTTACTTCACTTGTTCACTTGTTCAGTGCATACTACCTTCAACTAAAACTAGCGAAAGCTATTAGTGGAATGATAAGGATAATTTGCTAGAAAAAGTAGAGAGAGTCATCAATGCGAAAGTTAAAAAGACATCGTGTAAAACCAGTAAAGTAAGGGATAAACCGTAATGTTATTTTCATTTTCAAAACTTCACGTAAACTCAAACCATCAATAGTAACTGTCAGAACATATGTCAGGAAACTAATAATTTAATTATGAAATCAAACAAGTATTTATTTTACAAATCTACCCCTGTGATATAAGGGCTTACATTGGTTGGAAAATGATGACAAATTGAATCGTTTGAAAGCTATTGAGAAAATTGTTCCTTACATATTGACATTCCTACAAGGAAGAAATGTTTTCAAATGTATTTTAACTTTTGTTGGACATATCTTTCCTGTAAGTTCTGTTTCGAGTAAAACATCTACAAATGTTTAACACTCAAACCAAATAATGCCTGGTCTTAAATTAACGATGTAGTAAAAAATAATACATTATTAAAAGAAAAAATATACATGTGGTGTTTGTTTGGTAAATATTGCAAGTTAAAAAATCAGAAGGAGAAGATAGGCCCTTAGAAGGACCAACAATTCTAAAGAAAGAAGTCCAAAAAGCAATCAAAGATACGAAAAGCAGGAAGACGAAGTTAATGCAGAATTATTTAAAGCAATAAACGAAGAAACCTTAAAGTGGGTGCTTCAAATATATAACAAGATCTATGATACAGATCACATTCCTAAAGACTGTCTAAATCCACATTTATAATCCTCTCAAAGAAAACAAATACCAAAAGATGTAGTGAATACCAACTGCCTCATGAGCCATGCGCTGAAAATATATCTGAAAATTATACACACTCGCATCAGGAAAAAGATTGTTCGATCTTTTTCCTGACATCGGAGGTACGCAATTTGGCTTCAGAAACGGATTCGACACAAGAGAAGCTTTGTTTGTAAAAAAGCATTCGACAACGTAACTCATCAAAAACTTGTCGAAATACTCAAAAGAACTAACATTGATGAGAAAGACATCCGCATTATTACCAACATATACTGAAAGCAAACGCCCAGGAAAAGAACAAACGCATAAAGTCCAAATTCTAAAAGGGTTCCGACAAAGGTGTATTTTGTAACCCTGTGCCAGATGACAAAATGACAGATGACAGATAATAAATGACAGTTGACAGATGCCAAACAATAGATGATTGCACAATCTATAAATAGGAAATAATAGATTATACCTTTGCAGGTGTAATCTATTTAAATGAATAAGGACAATTCACAAATGACAGTTTATAGATGAAATATAATAGGTGAGAAATAGTAGATAACAAAAAACTGATGATATAACAAGTAGCAGATAATAGGTAATTAATAACAGTTATCACATATCATATACAAATAAACAATGACTATCGATTAAGATATATGACATATGACAGATAACACATGCCAGATGACAGATAACAGATATGAGATGCGAGATGACATATAACAGATGGCAGATGATAGATGATAGATAACAGATTTAATTAATAAATAAGTTTATAGATGACAAATGACATATAACAGATGCCAAATGGTGAAATATGGTAGCTGACAAAAAAAAACTGATGACACAACGAGAAGCAGATGATAGAACATTGATGATGGTTTTCACATGCAAATAATCAATGAATATTAATTATGATATATGACAGTTGACAGATAACAAATGACAAAAGACAGATGAAAGATACTAAATGATAATTGACAGATGCCAAACAACAGATGATTTCACAAATCACAACAGTCGATATTTCATTTTATTCATGACAGATGGCAGATGACTGATTATAGATGACAGATGGCAGATGACTGATTATAAATGGCAGATGACAGATAATAAATGACAGAAGATAAAACATCAAAAACTTGTCGAAATGCTCAAAAGAACTAACTTTGACGAGAAAGACATCCGCATTAAAAATATAACATATACTGAAAGCAAACGGCCCAGGTTAAAGAAGGACAAGAACAAACGGATAAAATCCAAATTCTAAAAGAGGTTCCGACAAGGGTGTATTTTGTCACCATTGCTGTGGCAGATGACAAAATGACGGATGACAGGTAACAAATGACAGTTGACAGATGCCAAACAATAAATGATTGCACAATCTATAAATAAGAAATAATAGCGGATACTTTTACTGGTATAATCTCTTTAAATGACTAAGGACAATTAACAAATGACAGTTTATAGATGAAATATAATAGGTGAGAAATAGTAGATTAATTAATGACACACACATATTATATACAAATAAACAATGACTATCGATTAAGATATATGACAGATGACACATGCCAGATGACAGGTGACAGATATCAGATGACAAATGAGATATAATAGATGGAAGATGGTAGCTGACAAAAAAAAACTGATGACTTAACGAGAAGCAGATGATAGAAAATTGATGATGGCTTTCACATGCAAATAATCAATGACTATCAATTATGATATATGACAGATTGCAGATGATAGATGACAGATGACAGATAGCCGATGACAGATAACAAATGACAAAAGACAGATACCAACTGACAATTAACAGATACGAAACAACAGATGATTTCACAAATCACAACAGTCGATATTTCATTTTATTCATGGCAGATGACAGATAACAGATGACAGATAATAAATAACAGAAGATAGATGACATATATGAAAAAAACTGATGACAACGAATATCAGATGATAGAAAATTGATGGCAGTTTCCACATGAAAAATATGCAATGATTATCGATGTGATAAGTGATAGATTGCAGATGATCTGTCATCTATCATGACAGAATACAGATGACAGATAACAGATGATAGATGACTGATAAAAGATGACAGTTGAAAGATGCCAAATAACAGATGATTACATAACAGTCGATAATTTCATTCGGGTAATTGATTTAAATGACTAGAGACAATTAATAAATGACAGTTTATAGACACGATATAAAGAGTGATCGATAGTAGTGAACAAATAAAGGATGACATAGCGAGTAGCAGCTACAAGAAAATTGATGAATTTATTACACTTTTCACATGAGAAATAAGCAATGATTATCGATTATGACATATGGCAAATGATAGTTGACAGATGTCAGATGGCAGATGACAGATAACAGATGACAGATGATTTCATAAATCACAAATAAGAAGTAACAGTCGATTGTTTCATTGGTGTAATTTATTTAAATGAGATATAATAGATAAAAGATAGTAGCTGACAAAAAAAGATGACATAACCAGTAGCAGATGATAGAAATTTGATGACATGACAAATAAGCATTGATTATCGATTATAATATATGACATATGACAGATGATAAATGACATGTACCAAATAATAGTTGACAATGCCAAACAACATATGATTGCACAAATCACAATTAAGAAATAACAGTAAATACTTTCGTTGGAGACAATTAACAAATGGCAGTGTATATATAAATAGATGAGAAAGATATTAGCTTGCAAAAAGTTGATGGTAAAATGAGTATCAGATGATAGAAAATTGATGACAGTTCTGACATGATAAATTAGCAATGATTATGGATTGTGATAGATGACAGATCGCAGATGACAGATGTTAGGTAACAGATGACAGATGGCAGGTGACGGGTGACAGGTACCAAATGACATTTAACAGATGCAAAATAGATGATTTCACGAATAAGAAATAACCTTTAATACTTTCATTCGTATAATTTATACAAATGCAAGTTTATAGATGAGATATAATACATGAAAGATAGTAGCGGACAATAAAACTGATAACATAACGAGTAGCAGATGATAAAAAAATTGATTACTGTTTTGACGTGACAAATAAGCAATGATTATCGATGTGATATGTGACAGATGACAGATGACTTTATGACAGATAACAGATGACAGATGCCAAACAACAGATGATTCACAAATAAGAAATAATAGTCGATACTTTCATTGGTGTAATTTATTTAAATGACAGTTTATAGATAAGATATAATGAATGAAAGATAGTAGCTGAAAAAAAAATGCAGATGTCAAATGATAGATGAGAAATGACAAATGACAAGCGATAGATGACAGATGATATATGACAGATCCTAAATGACAGTTAACAGATGATTGCACAAATCACAAATAAGAAATAGCAGCCAACGATAAATTCCAGATGACAGATGGTAGACGACAGATAAGAAGTTATAGTTATCACATGAGACATAATGCGATGCAGATGACAAAAGACTATTGATCAGTGATGAATGACAAATATAACATAAAATAAGCAATAACAGTAGAAATATCTTGTATTGTTAAATACATGATCAGCAAGAACTACGACACAAACAATAATTATGTAGATGCTTAAAATCCCATGAATTAATAAAGTACTTAGACGAATGGACAAAGAAAGAAAATGGCTCACGATGGTAAGACAAGACCTTTATCGCCTTTATGTATATTTCTTCTTTAAGATTAAATTAAGTAATATTAGATTTAGGCTAGATCATAAGTTTTGACGCAAATTTCATCTTGTACATGTATATGACACTTTGAAATAAAGAGATATTATTATTATTATTATTAAAACGCCGAAAAGCTGGATATTTCGGAATTCCTACAACTGATAATGGAAGGCAAAATAAAGGGAAAACGCGGAGTTTTTGTCCTGGCTGCGAAACCTCCGGCAATGGTTCGAAATCAAGGATGCTTCCACACTGATACGACTTGCGCAAGATAGGGACGAGTATAAACATTTGGTCGCCAACCTCCTCTAAGGAGAGGGCACTCAAAGAAGAATAAAGAAAAACTATTGGTAACTATGGAATGCATAGTTTTTAGCGCTGACAATTTTTGAAAAGCGATTGGTTTACAATATTAAACCTAACAATTGTCAGCTTCATTAAACGCGAATATACCAACCTTAAATATTTTCTATTTAATTAGAATATAAATTCAATTCCCTTATTTATCCGATATCTTTAGTCTTCTTTCTAAGAATACATATTTAAACAAATTAATTACAATAACTTTTCTTTTCTTGGCTAGCAAAAAATTTTGCTTTCTGTATAATGTATTCTGATCTTTAGAATATCGATATGATTAAAGTACTTTACATCAAACGCTTCTGATCTTCCAATAAATGGTACTGTGTACATATATCTCTTACTTTGAAGAAAAACTTGTTCACCACCTTTGGTTATTTGCAGAAAAGCAATTTATTAAGACTTTAAATGATGCAACCTTGCCTAATTTTGCGCATGTCGTATATACCATCATGTATGGTGAGGTTCATAAATATTTAAGTACTCAACAACATGGATTTCTGTCGTAACGAATTTGGCAGTATTTACACAAGGATTAACATGGCCAGACCGATGTGGTATATAGAGATTTTTCAAAAGCGTTCGACACCCTCTATCACAACATATTGATTAATAAACTTAGTTTTTTTGGTGTTACAGGAACACTTCTTAAACTTATATTTTCATATCTAGACAAAATAACACAAAGTAAAAGTTCTATGAATTTTTGTTTATTTCATAATGTGTAAATTGCATTATATAAGAAGTAAAAGATAAACGTAACACAACAGATTGATATGATTTCTCTGAATAGAACGGGGGGGAATTATAATTGGAAATGCCTCCGTGTGAAAAAAACTTTGATTTCACGGCGGCACGGAAAATTCCATTTAATTCATCCAATAAAGAGTGCTTAATGAATAAGATATAGCGACGCAAAAGAGTGTCTTATTGATTTATAAACTCTTAATTGGCGTGCGGAAGACGTTCGGATCGCTCGATACGATGGGAAACTCGAAGAATCGACGGTCGGAACGTCGGAATTTGTATAGATGTCGTAAGATGTGCTCGTTGAATCGAAATTTTATCGATTGCAATTAAACGAAAATTATACGTGCACCGCGAATAAAATTTAATTTATTAAATATGATTCGTTAATATTTATTGGATAAAATATTCAATAACGAGTAAATGGAAGGAAATAATATCTGTTAAACGTGGTTCAGTAATTTTATTTATTTATTCAAGACTATAAAGGCTGTGCAATATAAATATACATCCCATCATTTCATCAGAGATTTTGGGTTCAGGTTTCAAAAATGGCCTCATAGAAAAAAATACTACATGGAACAGTAGGCTTATTCCTAATAAAAGTTTCCATGTGTATTATCAATAATCAATGTTTTTAAGGCATTAACAAAGTGAGCATCTTAGTGGGAATAAAGATGGTTAGAGTAGATGATATTTAACAAGTGAAGCATTAAGATAAAAAAGATACCATCAACTGCGCTAAGCTGGTGAAAATAGATCTAAACAGATCCCTGGGTGTTGTTGACAAGGATAATAATTCAAAACAAGCATTTCTTTGAGCTTAAGGCTATGTTGGTAAATGCGAAAATAATTCTATAGAGCGTAGTTAACAAGTACCATTCGCTATTGAAATTAAAAACGATGCAGCTTTAAGCAGTTTACATCAACAAATACAGAGACTTAAATACAATAACCCTAACAGAACTAACACATCTGAAGGATCATGTGATTGATGGCCAATTAAATAAAACAACTGAATTATTGGGTAAATTATCTTTGAAGTACCATCTCCATTTATGTGAAGTATACGTGTATTATTTAATTATGTAGCGTCCAACCTTAAGCATCCAATTATTAAAAAGTGCACACTGAAGAAAGGTCTGTTCTTGTTTAATTCGTCCGGCTACCGAATGTGGAAGAAAGAACTGGTCCGTGTTATTAACACATCCTGCTACAGATGGTGACTGCCAGGAAATATCCGCGAGCCTCCAAATGTCGCCGACAAACGTTCAATTAAAGTTGGCCAATCGGACTAACCGCAAACAATGCCAATTTACCAGCTTATAGAAAATATGTAAACATAATATAGTATGGTCAAATACATTTTTAATTGTAACAACGAAAATTATATAGTATGTTTAAATACAGTTGTGTACAAAAATTATCAAATTTAGAGGGTTATTAAATTAACATCCACAAAACTGAAAACAGAAATGCAATCTATTTTTTTAATTAAGCTAACTACTTTGCAAAAAGTCATTATTAAAAGGGTCAAAATACTCTTACAACTAATTAGGCCCTTTCAATTAACAACTAATGTATCATATTTAAACAATACGAATTTTTTTATCTTTCATTTAAACTACTACATAGTAACTATTGTCACCGATATTTTAACATCGCACTGGTGTTATAAAAGAATAATAATTGGTTAACTATGTTTCATTTTGTAATAACATCCAGAACTTAACTGATTAGCTGAACAATTTTGTAATATCATTCAGTAATACAGATAGTGTCACTCATTCAAATATGGAACATCACTGACCATTACGTGACCGTCCATATATTAAAATCGGCAATAAAAATTCTTTCTCTCCGTGTTATTTGTAACCCATCGACGATTATGATTCAAATCGCATATTTCAAGGTGCCCACCATAAATCTTGCAATTACCATTTAAGTACGCATTATTGCCTCTTGTTCGTTATGCAACAGATGGTGCGGATTATCTCATTACATTCTCGGGGTACGGTTTACAAACCTATTTTACAGCCGCCGGATTCCAGCGGAACTGGTATGAAACTTAGATGGGTGTGGGTGTCGCCCGCGGACATAGGATGGACCGAATGTATTGGTAATTTTTTTATGAATTGTGAAAGTGTGCAGAATATTGCGTATTGCAAAATATGTATGGAAATGTTAGGATAATATGAATAACTAATACATTAAAAACAGGTTTAACAATTGGAAAATTACCCACAAAGAAAACATGTCAAATTTAAAAATTTGGTTAAAATCTTTAATTAGACTCGACAGTAGTGTACGCTAATTTCGTTAAGTTTAAATACTAATCTTCTTCTGCTTTTAATGCATTTATCCATTAATAGATGTGACAATATGATTAACTTCTTCTCAGCTTCTGAGTGTATGAACCAGACTACCGATTGTGTTTAGTCCAGCCCATTGTCTTATGTTTCTGGACCACGACATTTTTTTTCTTTCTATTCATCGTTTTCATTCAATTATTTCAAGGATATAATATTTCTGATTCCGCATTATATGACACTTTTCTTCTTTTTAGTGTAGTCAAAAGTTTGCGATCCCTATCTACTCGTCGTAGAACTTCTTCATTTGTAACTCGTGCTTTCCAGAAAATCTTCAGTACTCTACGGCAAAGCCACATTTCAAACGCTTCTATTTTATTCATTGATGTTGCTTTAAACATCCAGCCTTCTATTCCGTAGAGGAGCACCTACCATGCATAGCATTTAATGAGATATTTCATGAATGAACTTCGATTCTGCATTTAATTTCAGTGTCTGATGTTCACTCCTCTTTGAGCCACATTACAAGGTATTTAAATTTTTGCACCTTTTCAATTGGTAAGTCATTGAAACTTAACACAGCGTCCCTCCCAATATTCTGGTCTCGGGAAATGATCATAAATTTTGCTTTTGTAATATTCATGTTCAGACCCATGCGTTTGCTGTGATTTCCTACTCTACGAAAATATCACAAAGTCACGGCTTCAACAATCAATCATATTTCCTACTCTGTTGACCAGTTCTTGGAGATCTTCTACATCTTCGGCTATTAGTACTGTGACATCAGCATATCGTATATTGTTTATTCATATGCAATTAACTTTAATGCCCTTTTAAAGGTCCGTGAGAGCTTTCAGGAATATGTTCTCAGAGTATAGGTTAAATAGGAGTGGCGATAGGAAACAACCTTGTCTCTACAGATCTTTATGACATTCGTGGTTTCGTTTTCAATTTTTTACGTGGGCGGTTTGGTTCTTGTATAGGCTTTCGAGTGTCTTTCTGATCAATGCGCCACCTTTTAAGTATTTTGATGAGTTTATGTTTCACTTTGTCAAACGCCTTCTCATAGTCTACAAAGCATAGATATGCATTTTTTCTTTTATCGTGAAAGTTTTGTGACTAAAGCTTCTCTTGTGCCCAGTCCTTACCTAAAGCCAAACTGTGTAGAGCTGATTGTGCTTTCGCATTTCCTATATACTCTTTGATGGACGATTTTGAGAAACAATTTTAAAGTATAACTCATGAGGCTAATAAGTCTATGCTCCTCGCATTTTTTTGGCATTTATTTTCTTAGGCAAGGGTATAAAAGTTGATGAAAGCCGTTGGGTAGGGTAATTACCAGTTTCATCAGAAGTTTAAGTATTTTCGATGTAATTTCATTTGGGCCTGCCGCCTTGTTGTTTCTTGCAGTACTTATGGATCTTTCAATTGCATCATTTCTGATTGATAGGACCGTCAAGTTTTCATCGATTGTGAAATCGATATTGTTATTGTTTGGTCCTTCTTTTGCAAATGTGTGGTCCCTAAACTTTATTTTTTCTTCAGTATCTAGTATTATTTCGTTCTTCTGATTAACTAGCATGGCGAGGTTAGATTTTCTGCCAACTCCTGCTGTTTCTTATAGTTTTTTATGCAAATTGAAATCATGCAGTACCTACAATTGTTCGATTTCTCTACATTCGCCAACAAGCTATTCTTATCTTAGTTCTAATTCGTTTCTGTGTCTCTTTATAGTTAGTTCCGTCGCCTTGGTTCTTGAGTCTGCGCCTTTTTTCCATTAATAAGAGACTTTCCACCATCATCGACATTTGTTTCTGTCTTTTACTTTAAGACCTATTTTATTCTTAGTGGTTCTTATCAGAATATCCGCCATTTATCCCATAGACAATTTATGTCTTCTTCTTGTATGTTTCTTGGTATATTATTCTCAATTTTTAAGCTGTTACCAGATGCAACTTCCGATCTTATTTGTTCTTTTTTGAACTTCTCAAGGTCAATTATATTTTTATTTTAGAAATGGCCTGGTTGGTTTTGCAAGCTTGGTCCTGATGTTTGCTAGAAGGAGTGAGTGATCAGATGATCTACTCCAGGGGAAGTACATGCCTTTGTAATAGATGATCCAAATCTTTTGTTGATCATTATAAAGTCTATTCAGACTGTTAACGGTGAAGGCTTCTACTTCGTTATACATTATTCTTCATAAATGAAACTCTTTCTAGCTTTGTTTGTACAACACTGACTTTATTAAGTGATTATAGTTTCGACAATTTTAATTTTAACAAGTTAAAATTGTCGAAACTATAGTCACTTAATAAAATCAGTGATTAGAACTACAACGTCTAGTTTGATAATGACAAGTTAAAATTGTCGAAACTATAGTCACTTAATTAAGTCAGTGTTATACAAACCAAGTTAAAAACTTTTTAACTTTGTTTGCATCACTGTGACTTTATTAAGCGACTATGGTTTCGACAATTTTAACTTGTCATAATAAAGTCATAGTTATACAAAGTTAAAAAGTGTTTCATTTGTGAAATCTGTTTGGGTCCGGACTATATTGTTCGGTTTATCGACGGGCAATTTCTATGCGAATTGTCGTCAACGTGGTAATCTAAACCAGGTGTTGCTAACTTTCATGTCTTCTTCTCGGCAAAATTGTAAAAGTCGGTCTCTTCTTCCATTTCTGACTCCCAGTCCAAAGGGACCGACTAGGTCTTAAAATCTTTCGTTTTCTAACCTCGAGTTAAAATCCCCATTATTATGTATGTCTTGTTTCTTTGTAGACTGTATTAAATGTTTAGAATCGCGGTAAAACTGTGCGATTTGTATATACCTGTATGATTTTTAGGTTGACGGGCCTGATGTTGATTTTTATTAAGGCCATTCTGCCGGAATAAGGACCAAAGTTCTTCTACGTTTCATATCTTGGTTACCAGAATAGTAAAGGGTGCCGTAGTTACGCTCTTCCGTAAACCCAACCACCATGCCTCAGCTATGCCTTGTACGTCTATGCTAAGCCTTCTGGTTTCTTGACTTGGTTTGCCAGTTTTCCGACTTCGTATAGGCTACAAACGTCACAGATACTCCTTCTTGCGGCTTTATTCAATTCTGTTCTCTACCAATTGGGAAAGTATTTACTCCGGAAAATTAAGAGTAGAATTCAGTCATATTGTTCTCTTAGGAAAATAATGAAGGTGGTCTCCCGTTGCCTTCCTTCATGAGATATGCATATGTAAATAGTCATCTCTTGCTCCTTTCCAGGTAGCTCTGGTATTCTAAGGTAACTGTTGATCCATCTTAACCTAGCATCAGTAGTGCCGCCATGTGAAGGCGTGAGTACTGTCTCTTGATACCTACTGCTCAAGGTGGTTAAGCTTTGGACTGGATCTTACTATATTTGGGCCCAGCAGACTCACTACAGGTTTCTAATTGTCTTTTTTAAGTGATTTTTCTGAAGCTTTTATCAAGCTAAATATCAAACAGCACACGTTGATAAATAACTTGAGTTTAAACTTCAAATCAAAAATATTTGCTTCAAGACTATTCGTATTCTAGTTTTAGATTAATTCACAAATAGCACACATAATCATACAACAATAAAATCATGTACAATCATTTGCTTGGCTGTCTACAAACTTAAAAAAAACAAAAGTCAATAATTTTTACCATAGAAAAATTATCAAAACGTGCAATTCAATAAACAGTATGAAACAAAATATAAAAACCGATGATTTATATTAGCTTTAACAGCACTAAGCATAACGTACCTTTGTGTTTATTCTCTAGATCCCTCTGTATTTAATTGTTGTTTAAAAATAAGTAATTATCTTATACATTTGACACCCCACATCATAAAGATTTTGCTTTATTTGCCTTTGGACGTATTTTGCTTTCCATATATATTACA
This sequence comes from Ontholestes murinus, assembly GCA_963969525.1. Classification (NCBI taxonomy): domain Eukaryota; kingdom Metazoa; phylum Arthropoda; class Insecta; order Coleoptera; family Staphylinidae; genus Ontholestes; species Ontholestes murinus. The sequence continues at coordinate 24,436 of CAXAKX010001059.1, forward strand.
TTGCATTATTAGCAAACTTCGCTATTATTGCATTTGTCATGGTTTCTTAATTTATTATTGATGATGGACTTCCATATGTTATATTTATTTACCTAATTAGGTGTGATTTTTAATTGTTCTGCCAAAATTTAAGGCAGATTTTTTTTAATGTTGTTTTTATATATCTATCTATATATATCTATGGGGAATAGAATTTACCGACCTCTGTTGTTTATTATTTTAGCCTCTTTGTGTACTATCTATTCTCCATTGTTTATTAATTTAGTAAACATTTTCTTTTGTTTTATTTTTCAGCGTGTCCTCGATGGTTTCCTCTTTATAGCCGTTGCTTTTATCAATTTCTAGAATAGAATATCTGGATGTACGAAATTATGAATATTCAAATGCTCTCGTTTGCTTCTTTGGAATCATTTGGGATGCTTACATCAGCGGTGATGTACTTTCTATAGTTTTATAGTTTATAATGCAGTTTTTTACTTTATTTTTTCATAGCCAACATAGCCAATTAGATCTTCTGGTTTATCTGATTCAGAGCGTCCAAATCCTCGTTAATTTCGTAGAAGAAATTTCGTTACAAACTCTTAGAACATGATCATCTCTCACAATTATCTGATTTTGATTCTTAGATTTACTTATTTATTTATGTATTAACTTTACAAGATCTATTAAAAATAAACAGAAACGTATATACATAAAAATTAAATCATTTCAAAATTTGGTGCATAGAGTTCATTATTAAGCAATAATATCTCTAGCTTGCGCAATTCAAGAGGTTTCACTGTCAATTGATACTTCTGATCAGATGGACTACTACTTGTAATCTCAAAATTTGATTTATCTGTTGCAAACTATAAATATATCTCTAGCTTGCGTAATTCAAGAGTTTTCAGTGTCAATTGATACTTCCTGATCAGATGATCTACTACTTGTAATGTCAAAATTTGATTTATCTGTTGCAAAATTTGTTCTCTTCGTTACACGTATTTTGTCTGAGTTTTATTTAATTCTTTTTAACAAGAACATTTTAAAACCTTCTTATTTCTGAAATCCAGTATCTATGACACTTCCAAAGATGCTCCAATAAAAGGCATTTCACGTTTTAAGTATCTTCACATGGACATTTTAGATCCCGAATTAACAAGCGAACAACTAACTCAATATTTGTAAAATAATAATTTTGAATGAATATTCATCCTTCAAAGTTGGACTACCAATGTTGATAGATGAATTAAAAAAAAAACAACGTATGGCCTGAAAATGCAAGGATAAGTGATTATTTAGAACACATTCGCAGGAGAAATCTGATGAAAGCAATGCAATTACAATAAATATTTTGTTTATAAATTTGCAAATCAATTATAAACAAATTTAACGATTTTGAGGCTTTCTTAATTGATAAGACTATTCAATTTTGCTGCAGTTAGTGAGCACGAAACTGAATTCTCAAGGACCGGAAAGCTTATATAACTATAATAAGATCACCTTGATAACCAATGGTCCAAACTATTCAGAGGAATATATATATATATATAAATACACAGAGTTTAATTAACCTCTAATTTAGATCCAAAGTTTTATAATTTGAAAAAAAAACTGTTAATTATCTTCTATATTTTTACCGAAACTTAATACCTACATTAACTGTGTTTACAAATCTCCCCCTGTGGATTTCGAGGATATTATTCATGTTCTTTGTACATTTTTAGATCGTCTGCATTCTAGCAAATGTAATGTTCTAATGGGTGGGGACTTTAATATCCAGTTCAACACCAATAACTGCATGTAAGCTTTTTTGTTGGATACTCTCTTATGTTTTAACTTGCATAAACTGGTGAGTTTTAATACAAGCAAAAGCAATTACATTGACAACGTGTTCACTAATATATCCATATATAATATCCAGACGGAATGTGTCGACAGAGTGAGTATGAAAAACGTATCTCCATCAAACTTTACGAAAATTTGTAGACCTAAAACACGTCCGGGTATATTATGTAAGTAAACTAGAGTTTAATTAATAGAAATGGGATACTTTATTTGATACATAAACTGATTGTATAGATATCTGCTTCCCAATTAAACACATTAAAACAGATTCAAATAGAAAAGTAAAGTTCAACTGGTTCAATCATCAACTGAGAAAAATGAGAGAATTAGCCCAGTATTTGTACCGAAACAACTCTTGTGTGACAATCTAAAAGAAATCAAGAAACGTCATGACTATGTAAGTGGCAATAACTAATGCGAAAAGAGACACATTTATTCAAGGGGCTAAGAATAAAAGTAAAGCAGCACGGCATCTCATAAATTGTAATTCCAATTATAATAATGGCGATCCAACGGATATCAACATATACAGACTATTACCAATCATATCATATATTGTGGAAGTTGTGTTGAGGGACCAAGTTCTGAAATACTATGAAGATAAATAATCTTTTGAGTATTTCACAATTTGGTTTTCATCAGAGTATATCTACGACGGACGCAGTGCTTGCTCTCAGCAATAAAATTCTTGAATTATTTGAAAGAAATAATGTATCACTTGTTTCCTTCTTTCATCTAAGTAAGGTTGTTTTATTGTGTATCCCATGAAATTCTAATTACTAAACTAAGACAGTACAATTTTGATGACAATAGTATTGAATTAATGAAGTCATATCTAGTAAACAGATCAATTTAACGGATCACAATCAGCGCTTGCTTTTCTTACACGAGATGTCCCACGAGAATCCACTTTAGGGCCCATAATATTTCTAATATTTATTAATAACCTTCCTTTAAGAATGGAAGATGCTAAAACATTTTGATTCTGAATTACGATTGTAGATAAACGCGGCAATTATTTGGAAAAATATATGTTGTCTTCATAATTTAGAGACAAATGTCTAAGAAAATACTAGTAACTGGCATCATTGAGTCACATCTACGATATGGAATTCTTATTTGGGGCCATTCAGCCTGTAGACATTTTAAATGATGCAAATAATAAATCTGATTGTAAGCCAATTTTTAAATATTTGTATATTTTAACTCTGCCTTGCATCTACATCTTAGAATCACTTCTATATGAGAAGAAGCAGCCATATAAATACTTAAGTTTCGAACATCATAACCATATGACTAGGTATAAAACAAATACACACCTAAAAAAATTAGGTTTAAAAAATCAATGTGAATCATTTTGTCATTAATTTGTTTAAACTCTATATAAAACAACTGCTACTTAAAGACTTTAAAAATAAGGCTAAACTGTTTCTTCGCCAATCAGCTTTTATTCTTATGAAGAATTTCTCTGTACTGATGTGAGCATCTAAAGAGTTTGTAATCTGTTCTTATTGGTATTTATTATTGGTTTAAATTATTTGATATTTCAATCATTAGCACTCAATCCAACTAGTACTAACTGTTGTTTTAATTCAATACCCATCAATTTCATATTAAGTTTTATAAGCAACCTGAATATAACTTTACTTGCAATGGTGTTGAAGTGGTGGGATCCTGTACATCCTTGTCTTTAGCATCAATAAATAATTTGATTTAATTTGAAAACTAAACGTCAATGAAATCCTTAAAATATTTTTTTAACTTTGATTATTTATGGTAAATTTTCCTTATCTTCTTCATACTTTTAAATGTATAACTAGAGTTTACTATTTAAAGGGTCAATCAGCTGTTGTAAACACCTAGCCTGCGACACCATCAAAACATCCCCCGGGGCCATCGTTCTCACGCTTCGTCCTTGCCTACTTGTGCGCAATTCTACGTAAGGAAGGTAGTTTGGAAAAGTCCTAAGAAAAAAAAAAGGTCGTTTTCATGGTGCCCATTCTTCCCAAAACCGCGATTATTACGTGAATGGCCCGAGCTCTGGGACAGGTAGAAGAAGCACCCAAACGTCTGGGCGTTACGTCAAAGGATGGTTTACGTAAGGTGAGGCAAGAAGAGCAGCTGATCGGCCGGCCGATGCACTGATTTTAAATTTTAAATGTACAAAACATATGACCGAACCTGTACCTCTATAAAGGTTGTTTTTACCGTACCTGGGCCGTGTGATTTATTTTTGGAGGACCGTCCAGCGTAGCATGTTTATTATTATCCGACATTGGTACGTATGTTTAAGCATTTGGGTGGTAATAATTGGAATTGTGACAAATTTTTAGGTATTTTGCAGAAAAATCTTTACATTCTTAGCTGTAATTTACCAATGTTTAGTTTTCTAATAAATTAATAACTTCATTCATTCTGAGTATGGAAAAGTTGTAATGGTAAATTATTAATGTATAAATTACTCCAAAAGTAAGATTAACCAAAATAGGTGTAATTATGTATTTATACATTTTAAAACGATCCCCCGAGGTTCAGTTCTCAGTACACACTAATCAAAATGTGATTAAATAAAGATCACATCAAACGAAAAATAATATTACCACCTCATTTAATACAATTTAATTTTTAAACTGTAATTATTTAATATTACTCATAAAGTTCTAAATTAAAATACACTTGGTTTGTTTCAATTTTTCTCTATTTGCTCGACTAGTTTCGCTTTTTAAGGCATTATGAAGAGTGTATTAAGAGTAATTATTACGTTTTTCATTCCATTGCAAACTTCTAGTAAGGATAATAACTTGTTAATTATTGCAATTAATCTTAAATGTAGTTATTTCTACACATATAAATAATTGTATTTCGGTAGTCTAAAATAATGATTAGAGAATTTATTTCTATGATTACATTTCTAAAACAAAGAAGAAACTTTGTATCTCCTCTACGCACCTGCCTACTCATCTAAACTCTCTCATTATCTAACGCAGGATGCATTATTTCAGAGAAGGATGTTCGGACCCACCTGTTCGATCCGAGTGGTTGAAATTTTGTTAAAGCAGAATAAACAAATCATAAAAAATATTCTTTATAGAAAAGAAGACAGTTGAATCATTTAACTTGCTAAAATCTTATACATTGTACTGATGAAGACCTTTATGTAATGTGAATTGTAAATGCAAAATTTATTACTTGTAAATGATTCGAGAGTTTACTTTCAGTTTTGAATTTACATATATATGTAAAATAAAGTTTAAAGCGTCGGTATACTTACACAAAATACAGAGTGTTTCTGAATGAATATCGGGGTTGTGTATCAAATACCAGTTACAGTCGCTTCTCCAAACAAAAGAGGCCCATAAACTTTCCATCGCATAAAAAACATTGTATTTAGGGAAGTCTCATTGTAATAGTACAATCTCGTCAGGATTATCATGTTTTAAGTTCACTAGTCATCATTTTTACTAGTGTACTGCACATAATAGAACTGTTTGAATGTCTCTTTCATTCCATGTATTAATTATAATTTTAAGTTTTTCGTAATTGGTACTAAAAAGCGTTAAAACCCCGTTATTCATTTAGAAACGCTCGGTATTATGGAATGTAAAAGTAAGTGGGTAAATAAAGGCTTTAAATGTTTTCATTTCGAGTATCAAAATGTCACCGCCAATATTCTAGAATGAGTTTCCTAAAAATAAACTTAAATCCATATTTTGATTTTTATTAACCAGATACAAATCTATTAGTGGATTAAATAAACACTCAAGACAATTTCCCTCCTCATTAACTACGAACTACAACTGATAAGAGCTAAAGTTGTCAAAGAGATGGTGCAAAACAATTCGGATTCTCATAGAAAGTTATTTGAAAATTTTAGAAAAGTGAACGACGTCAAGTTGCATAGACGTAAGTTGTTATATAGCAGAGTATATCTGCCAATGAGTTTTTTGTGAGTATATTAATTACTACGTTATTTTTCGAGTAGAATGAACGTCAAATGAATTTAATTATCTAAAATTATGTAGAAATATATTTTTTCTTCGTGTTGGTCTATTCTTTACCTTTTATAAATTAGACTTTTGAAGATTTCCATCGTAAAGTTTGTCACGTGTATGCTAGGCACCGTAGCGTTTCGCAAAGTGCGCTCATTTAATTCGATTAATGCACCTTTTTGGTCTGCTACCTGATTCCTCCTTTGATAGTTTTTGGGCTCTATTCAGCAAAACGGCGAAGAAGAGAACGCGAACGGCGGCACACTTACAATTCCAGGTAGGTTCCTTTTCGCAATCTTCCAAGACGCGCACACGTGTGCCACGCTTTTCTCGTCATTATCCAAAGCCATTCTTATCGACGACAATGAGACTTGCTTCGGCACCAACCTGTGTTCGAAAAGCGTGGGACTAGTTTTCGGAGACTTTTAAAAAGTTAAAAGGCAGCCAGCCCACATCTGATTGCGACAAACATCTGTAACTCTAAACCAGACACCTACCTCGATGATTACAAAAAAAAAAAATATTGAAATAGTGTCATACAAATGATTTTCTGTACATCTAAATGAATACAACTTGATTATTTAGAATAGAGACAAGATATAAATTTTGCCGAAGAAAAACTCTTGTTATGTTGCATATTATTACTTTTATTTTCAGTTTCCTGACACGTGTTTCGATCATACCTGATCACAAATTGAATTAATAATTAGCTCTTCTGAGCTTTGTGGAGAAATTCAAAATCTTGCTATTTAACGAGGTTTAAAAAAACAATGAAAAGAAAACGTCTTAGAATTAATCAACGCACACAATTTAGATACATTGTTTGAAACATTTTCAGAATGACTTTGAACCTTTCTTCAACATTTTAAATTTTCAAAATGGCTAGGTTTGTTTTTTTTTCATGGGCTTTATTATTAGTAAAATGTTGCCTTTGACTGATCTTACATAGTAAGTTTTTTGAAATTTTTCTATTTTGTCCTTCTGATTTTCTTCAAAACCTCTTTAGAAATGAAAATTATGCTTTATTCATTTTTTTTCTTTTTGCGAAAGTGAAATAAGTAGGTTCATTAACGTCGTTTGATTAATAAGATTCCGATGAGAACGTGAAGCTCGTTCCAATTATTATTATTTTTTTTAATATAATTGATCTCATATCTAGAACCTGCGTGTTCACCAATAAACAATCGCAATGCTTCCTTATATGCAGAAGCACGGGTAAAATACACCGCGCCGTGAATAAAGTCCGTGGATGTCTAGAAGCTGTTGCCGCCACCTGTCAGGTGTAGCCGCAGTTCATCTCCCGGAGGTAAGAGGCAGGTGACGCGACAGACTTTACGACATATGCGGGCTCCGTTTTGTTCTTCCGAAGAAGTACGCGCCTAATTGCATGATGCAGCAGCGCGAATGCTGGTCGTGTACGAAAAATATTATCGAGCTAGAACTACCACCATGATCCCTGCAAAAATCGGGATACTTATAGGCAAGCCATTAAATCGTCATCGAACATCTGGACGATTATCAGGAGTACTTTTATGTACCCTATGTATTATTTTACACCTGTTTCCTTCAAGTAAAAATTGCTCAGGAGTGAAAATTCAATTTGCCCAATTAATTATAAGCATTATTATTAGATACCGAATTTCGTTAAAATCCAAAAACATATAAAGGTGGGACCGAATAGACAGTCACAATCTATTCCATACGAAAATACTTACATGCAGGAAAAGGCCCCCATAATTTCATACGTGACACTGAGAAGAATTTGGGAGCTACCAGAAGTTCAAAATTATATGTAGTACTTCGATAACTATCACATCAGTCTTCTTGGTATCATGCCTAGCAAAAAGAGGAAATATTTTCTTTGAGTGCAGTAAGAAGGCCCAGAATTACAAACTACAAGCTCCCAAAAGAAAACGAATTCAAAAAATGACAAGGGGAACATCTTATTAATATATTTGCAAAAATAATAAAACCTCTTTTCTATTATCTGCATGTACAGGAGAATTTCCAAAGACTATTTTAACTATAGGATGACTATCACACAAATTATGCATGAAACTTATAGCGAAGAGTTTTCCAAATTTCCTTGAGGTGAAAGAAAGAGGAATAAGTCCATATTCTCAAGTCGTTTTCAAGAAAGGAAGGGAAGAAGCATATGATTAGATTGATAGAAATAATCATATAAATATTAAATAAACTAAGATTGAAAGTAGAAAGAGCTAATTAGGTCACTTAAAATTGTTCAGAACAAATAGAAAGCTAAGTAAAACTGTATTAAAGTCATTTACGTTGTAGAAAATTAACTAATAATTAGAATAACATGAAAACATTTCGTTGTTTTGTAGTCTTAATAAGACTCATTTATTGCAGATTTACGAAATGTTTTCATGTTTTTCTAATTATTAGAGAGCTAAGAATTATATTGGGAGAAGTTATACACTTGTTATGTTCCATTTGTTTAATGGAAACCAATAGAACATAACAAGTGTATAACTTCTCCCAATATGAAAATTTAAAGAAGAAGTTAAATTTTTTAAGTTTGTTCAATTTCGTGGGTTTTCTTCGCTTCCTATTACCGTTTGTTCCGGTATCCCACAAGGATCCTGTCTAAGACCTATTTTGTTTTCACTATTCGTTAACATTATCTGTTTTTTGTAGTAACTACTATTGTTCTAACAATTCACTAATGAACTACTAATTTTCCACACTATATTGAAGCTCATTTAAATTTTGGTATACATTTATTAAATTATTAAGGTACCATTATGTTCCACAACCTTTCTCCATCTTTCATGCAACTTGAGAATTCCATCCTTCCAAAACCTCTCAAGTTTTCGGCCAAAATTTGTCTAAATAAGTTTTCATCTCAACCAAAGAGTTGAATTTTTTCCCATTAAGGGTATTTCGTAATAATCGGAAAACTTGGAAAGCAGAGGACGCGAGGTCTGGAGAATTCACCATATTCTCCAGACCGTAGAACACATCCCAACCAAGCACTAATTTTTTTTTCGAGTTGTCAAAGACACATGAGGCCAGGCATTGTCCTGATGAAGGACGACGCTCTTTTGATTCGCTATTTCTGGGCATTTTTGTTCGATTAGTGTCTTAAATTTCTCTAATTGAAAGCAATGCTTTTTCCGAATTTATTGTTTCATTATTTGGTAAAAGCTCATAATAAAGGCTTCCTTTCCAATCCCACCAGACACAGAGTATTACCGTCTTCGTATGAAGACCGGCTTTTAGAGTGACTAAAGGTGGTGCATTACGTTTTCCAAGATCTTTTACGTTGAACGTTTTTATAAATTATTCCATTTTTCATCCCCCGTCACTAATTGTGTCTCCTCGTTACTTTGGGAAAGCTTGTCGCAAATGGAAATGCGATCCAACAGATTTTTCTCAGTTAAATCATGCGGAACCCACACATAAAGACAGTTTCAAGCTTTGCAATATGGTTGTGGATAACTGATAAAAATTAACGAATCGTAAATGAAGTTATCTCTTTTAGTAAATGTACACATGTCATTTGTTTTCAAAACTATGCTATATTCAGGTCTCTTCTCAGGCTATCTACCGAAAATCGGCACGAACTTTCTGGAAAATATGATATTTACGTTGAAATCGACTGTCAAAGAGGTATACAATGACTGTCAAGATGTATACAATGATTAATGTGAATGCAATAGCAACATTTTTTTTAATTCCAAAAGTGCAATTTTGATTTCCTAAATTACACATGCCGATTTGAATAATTATAATCAATTACAAAGTTGAAATTTCAAGTTATTATATTATAAATGAATGAGAATTCTGATATCTGATTAAAATAGTAACTGGGATAAAATATGATTTATTATTATTCTAAAAGTAAACTTTTGTTGCAGAAACTTGTAATTTCATTCCTATGGATTTGATTAACCTTTGTTAAACAGACAGTTTTAAAAGATAATATGCCACAAAACAGTGTTAGGGGATTTACAAAATTTAACTGTTCTTTAGTTTTGTCATCCATCAAACATGTATGTGATATGATAGGTTGGTTGATAGATAAAGCGTTGAGATGTTGAAAATCCATATTCATTTGTATATTAAGGTTGTTAGTAACCCAGATTTTTTAAAATGTGTGTTTATTTTCACTACAATTGTTTCGCAAATTTATTGCTTCTTCAGACGAATGCAAATTTACAATTGTAAACATTTTTGAAAATCTGGGTTATTTATAGCTTTAATATACAAATGATATGATAGGTACTGAACATCGGAATTTACTTCTTCTCCTAACCAACTAACAAGAACTTAACGAACTTAGGTTTGCAGTTGCAAATACTTTGAACGACGTTACCTCTTCGAGGATGAACGACCTAGCCTCAACTTCGATAACTCTGAATCTTATGTATTAATGATCGCTGCAGTTCTCTTTCGTCCCCTCTTCCCAGTCGGTTATCCTGGATTGGAACTTGGGATATGCCAGCGTGAGGTCTTATTTTCCTTATAATGACTTCACTTATTCTTTTATTAATACCAGATGTACATAGTACTCGAAATAGTATATATAATAGTACATCTGGTATTAATAAAAAAATAAGTGAAGTAAGGAATTTTATTGCGTTCATTATAATATAGAACACATTACTCGACCCGAAATTTAATTAACTACGTCAGGGTCCAGCCTGGGCGATTGTTTTAAAGTGCAGGTCTCTCCGTCTGTCCGATCTGCTCTCCCCCCACTGGTGGGCCTTCGCACTAAAGCCCCCCGCCACTATTACATTCCCTCCCACCCTCTATTGGCATGTCTCGAGCATAGAAAGCCAGTCAGGTCCTGAATTCTTTTTTTGCTGTGTTGGGAGAAGCATAGCAGGAAAGGTAGTTCGTTCTGCCCACCCTTACCCATACTTCTGCTCCTTCTTAGGATCCCTGGTGCTGAGACCAGTCTCTTCGCCCTGCTCCTGGTGTAAATGACTACATTTTATTTCTGCAGTGGGAGAACCCGCCCCCTATCCTGGAAGGGTCGGACTTGCTGACAATTACGATTTCCGTATTCTCTTCTGACATCGTAACCTTAAGCAGGTCGTGTGTGGCATTGTACCTCCTTAGGTTGACCTAAATCAAAAAATTGTATTGAAAACACTAACACTTTCTTCACAAATTTATTTTTACTAGATGTACATTTCGAGTACAAAAGTTTCGAGTACATCTAGTAAATAAAAATTATATTGTGAAGAAAGTGTTAATGTTTTCAATACAATTTTTACTATAATAATCTTCACATAACTCAAGAAATATATTTCTAACCTGAATCACCCTGAATGGTACACGCCCGTCCTCTGCTGATCCGAACACGACCTGCCCTTTCCCTGTCTTGTTTCCTCTGCATCTTTGGATGGTGTTTGACTCTGTGTAGTGATCGACATCGAAGCCTTCGTTCATCCTGGCACGGGTCGCATCTTCTCCATCCCTGCTTCAAGTGGTCTTCCCCACCGTACCTAGTGTTTGACACTGCGCTGTTAGGTGCTGACTTATCCGGTCTGTCCTGGACCTTACAACTTGTCTGTCCTATTTTCAGCGTTCCCTTCTCTATAATCTTAAGAATACAGTTCTTTGAACCTTTTATCAGGGCTATTCTCAGGTCATCACTGTAACGATGTATCCAAACTACATTGACAGACCTTTTTCGCGATATTCACTCCTCGGCCGTGATGTCCTCCTCCAATAACTTAACTTCGGCTACTCCTTTGCTTCCTCGAGTCACCAAGGCCCTGGTATCTTCTATCAACCCGTTATTTCTTTTGTCCATCCCCTCCTCGTCGTTGCCCTTCTTACCTCAAGAACCACTTTGCCCGCTATGCTCCTTCTGACCTCCTCACGTGCCTTTTACCTCCTGGGTCTCTTTGGCTTCAACTATGAACTTCATGGGTCTGAGTCTTTTTTCGTCATCTCCGTGAGAGCCTCTCTGGGGATATTGCTCGCCGCCTTGTATCCTGCCGGTGTTACAGTTACTGTCATCTTCTTCCTCGCTACTTCGCTCCAAGTACCCCCGGTGGGCTGCCCTACCTAGTAGTTGTATAATTTCCTCCACCTTCACTGAGAAACTGCTTACCTCACCTTACAGCTCTTCATCGGCCTGGTTATTCTTCTTCATTGTAACGTGCTTTGCGGATTCCTCTTCGCCGTGGTTGACTGTCAGTATGATGATCGATGCCGATACGCCTATTTTATTTCCAACCTTGTCTGTCTGTGTATCCCCATCATCCACGATCTTGACCGGGATCGGGGTAACACCATTGTCGAATCTATCCCCTTCCTCATTTCATAGGTGCAATCTTGACTGACCAGACTCCTTATCTGGCGGATATTATCTTTAATTTCCACCTTCGTGTTCTGGTTCTCACTGGCGAGTGTGAAGAGATCCTTTGTCACTTTGTCCATCTGATTATGTATGCTTTGCATGGTCGATGGGCTCGGTTTCGGAGAGAACGACGTATCTCTCCTTCTTTTCAATGAACTTAAGCCTTGGCTATCCTCGTTTACGATCCGTTTTTCTCTGGATTCGGAAAAAATAGCCCAGAAATAAAACATAAAAAATGTATCAAACTTAATGCATTAAATATTCAATCAATGCGGTATTTCTTAAATGAATTGTGTCGGAACATTGGCAAAGTAAGGATCAAATTCACAGTCTTAATTTGTTAAATTATAATTTAATTAATTATATAAACTATAAAAAACAACTACTCCTCGTACTAAAGCACCGCCAGGTATTGAATTACATAACTGTTAGTGGTCGTCACATCTGAAATTACATTCAGCACTATGTAACAATTTTTGTGGTGTCACCGTTTCCCAACCACGTCATGGAATTGTTATAACTATCAGCAGACACGTGTTTTGCTGTATGATAGCTCATCGGTGCAGCTATGTCATAACTTTGATGTTCAATTTTCAAAGCGCGTTCAAAATCGATATCGTCACAGTTGAAAATGCTTTTGACTGCATTGATCATGGTATATTACTGCCAAAATTAAATCAAATGGAATTTTAGTACATCTTATATATCCAACAGAAAACAAATCGTGGAAATTAAAAGAGAAAACGGCAATGTACTGCAGTCGAGAGTTTTGGAAATTCTTCGAGGTGTTCCACAGAGAAGCATTTTAGGTCCTCTCCTGTTTAATATTTATATAAATGATATATTTATCCTCAATGACGAAGTAAATTTTCAAATTATGAATTATGCAGATCCAACATCATTTTCAAGGAATAAAATATGATTGAATTATATCGAAATGGGATAAAGCACTAGAGTTAACATTTATGTGCCTCCATGACTACGATTTAATCCTAAACCAAAATAAAACGCATTACATCTTATTAAATAAATCACATTTCTACATCACCACCAAACATATAATTCGGTAACTATATATTACAAGTAAGAAATTCCTTGATATATATATATATATATATATATATATATATATAATATATATATAGATGATAAATTAAAGTGGTAAGATCATATAACTTATGTTTCAAAAAAACTAAGTAACTCCAGATTCATGCTTCGTTCTTTAAAAGAATGTATTCAGCTGGATATTCTTAAAATGGCATATTATGCCAATTACGAAAGTATTTTGAGATAGAGCATAATTCATTGGGCTAGCTCCTCAAACATTAACGCAGTATTTCTTAATCAAAAGCGGACACTTAGAGCAATGTTAGGGCCTTCTGTTTCATGTAGGATACTATTTTCTAGATTAAGCCGGAGGAGATTGACCACGGCAGACGGCATACCATTGCGAAACTGGGGTCCACCAGATGCCCCAGAGTTTGCAGTGTAGAGACTAAGCAGCTCCGTACCCACGCATCCATTGGCCATGCTGTTACACCTTCGATTGAGGTGTTTTATTTTAGTGATTCCCTTGATCGTGGCAGTTAAGCCAAGATCCCCTAGTTCTGCGGCAGCCCTACCACATCTTACATGACCACAAGCAGAGGCCGCAGACCCGTTATTTCAGGTCCGAAAACAAACCTGACTTCAACCTCAACTTTGATAATGATCCGTAAGGACCGAAACACGTGTCATTTATCTGATAATAAAGAAATGGAACATGATCAGAGTTTTTCTTCTCCCAATTTGAAAATTTGGTTTCATCAAGATAGTAGCAGAACAAGTATCGATTAAACCTGGCTTCTTTTGCTTTTGTGCAAAAGCCTCAAATGACCGTATATCTTGAAGAACAAGAAATAAAGTCTGATTCATATTGGACTCTAGAATTTAAATTGCATGCCATTTTCGTTATATGAATGTTGGTTTTCACTTTAACAGCTGCTTTCTAAACACAAAATTCATCATGAGACGTATACAGTCCAACAATGCGTAAATATTGTACAAATTTATTATGAAAACAGGGTATCAGTTACGATTACGCGAAGAAAACGCACTAATGTTACAAGTAAACGTGCAATTCGTGATCCCCTGAAAAAAAATAGCATGGTTACTAGTATACCAAGAATTGACTATCAACACG
>CAXAKX010001060.1:0-2500 GCA_963969525.1 Ontholestes murinus
GTCGTTTCTATTTCCAAGACTGTCCGGTTCTCTAACGCACTGTCCGTGGCACTTTCGCGCTGAAAAACGCTCGTGGTGTGTGTGATGTGCGTTTGTGGGGAACGTCGGGACCAAATTGGAGGTTCGCTGTTTTTCGTCTCGACGAAAGATCCGTCCTCTTAAATCAAAAACTGTCGTTTGACTAAACGAACGAACGAACCGTGTTTTCGCTTGCGTTAACACACGCTAGAGAGAGGTGAGGTCGTCCTTACCGGCGTACAGACGAGATGATCGTCGTCGTCGTCGACGTCTCGAGACACTCGAGATGAGGCGATGTGACGGTCGTCAAGTTCGTCCGCGGAGAACACCGGTCGTCGTTTCCTAGAAAAAATATATATATTATATATGTATATGAAATTCTGAGGACGTCTGGCCGTGCGTGTACACCGTGTGTTTACGCGTTTGAGCGTTCCGCACCGCACACTCTCTTAACATATATATATACACATATATTTGATTCAGACCTCAGAGCAGGTGGGAGTACCCGCTGAATTTAAGCATATTACTAAGCGGTGGAAAAGAAACTAACCAGGATTCCCTTAGTAGCGGCGAGCGAACAGGGAAAAGCCCAGCACCGAATCCCGCGGCCGTCTTACGCGTTGTCGCCGGGAAATGTGGTGTTAGGGAGGATCCGTCATCCCGAGGTCGTACGGTGCGTCCAAGTCCTTCTTGAACGGGGCCACTACCCATAGAGGGTGCCAGGCCCGTAGCGATCGCCGTCGACAGCGGGAGGATCTCTCCTCAGAGTCGGGTTGCTTGAGAGTGCAGCCCTAAGTGGGTGGTAAACTCCATCTAAGGCTAAATATAACCACGAGACCGATAGCGAACAAGTACCGTGAGGGAAAGTTGAAAAGAACTTTGAAGAGAGAGTTCAATAGTACGTGAAACCGTTCAGGGGTAAACCTGAGAAACCCGAAAGGTCGAATGGGGAGATTCAGCGTGTCTCGTCTGCTCTGGAGTGTTGGGCGCTTGTGAGACGGTCACGGACCTCGGTCCGACGATCGCTCCGTCCTCTCTCTGTTTTCGGGGTGACGAACTCGTGCACTTCTCCCCTAGTAGGACGTCGCGACCCGTTGGGTGCAGGCCTAAGGATCGGGGTGGAGACCGAGTGGCGCCTTCGGGCCGTTTCCGTTCGGACCCCCGTCTCCCGGCCTGCTCGCCCGACGGTATAGCAGTGGCGCGGGGCCGCGATACTTAATTCGCGTCCGGCCCGTCGCAAGTGCTTGCGGATATCTGGTGGGCGTCTGGGGACTCGTGCCTCGACTCCGCCGGACCCGTTCGACTGCTGGCGACGGTGTCCTCGGACAGACTCCGTTTATACGCCCGTCGGCGACGCTTTAGCTTTGGGTACTTTCAGGACCCGTCTTGAAACACGGACCAAGGAGTCTAGCATGTTCGCGAGTCATTGGGACTTAGCGAAACCTAAAGGCGTAATGAAAGTGAAGGCCGTGCCTAGCGCGTGCCTAGGGAAGACGTGCGGGACTACGATCCCGCGCTGCACTCCCGGGGCGTCTCGTGCTCATTGCGAGCTGAGGCGCACCAAGAGCGTACATGCTGGGACCCGAAAGATGGTGAACTATGCCTGGTCAGGACGAAGTCAGGGGAAACCCTGATGGAGGTCCGTAGCGATTCTGACGTGCAAATCGATCGTCGGAACTGGGTATAGGGGCGAAAGACCAATCGAACTATCTAGTAGCTGGTTCCCTCCGAAGTTTCCCTCAGGATAGCTGGCGCTCCGGTGAGCGAGTCTCATCCGGTAAAGCGAATGATTAGAGGCATTGGGGTCGAAACGACCTCAACCTATTCTCAAACTTTAAATGGGTGAGATCTCCGGCTTGCTCAAACGATGAAGCCGCGAGATCGGATCAGAGTGCCAAGTGGGCCACTTTTGGTAAGCAGAACTGGCGCTGTGGGATGAACCAAACGTCGAGTTAAAGCGCCTAAATTAACGCTTATGGGATACCATGAAAGGTGTTGGTAACTTAAGACATCAGGACGGTGGCCATGGAAGTCGGAATCCGCCAAGGAGTGTGTAACAACTCACCTGACGAAGTTACTAGCCCTGAAAATGGATGGCGCTAAAGCGTTATGCTTATACTCGACCGTCAGCGGCATGTGCGGTGTACGGCCACTACTCGTAGTGGCCGGCCATGAAGCCCTGACGAGTAGGAGGGTCGCGGCGGTGTGCGCAGAAGGATTGGGCGTGGGCCCGTCTGGAGCCGCCGTCGGTGCAGATCTTGGTGGTAGTAGCAAATACTCCAGCGAGGCCCTGGAGGACTGACGTGGAGAAGGGTTTCGTGTGAACAGCCGTTGCACACGAGTCAGTCGATCCTAAGCCCTAGGCGAAAGCCGATGTTGATGTTGGTGTATCTCAATGGCGATGACATTTTATAAACATATATTTGTTACATTGTTGATAAAAATCACACCCAACGGGCGAAAGGGAATCCGGTTCCTATTC
>CAXAKX010001060.1:5000-16322 GCA_963969525.1 Ontholestes murinus
TCTCTGTTCGCGCACATCAGTTCACATAATATATTTTCATCATCGAGAGAGAGAGAGACACACACAAAAATAAAAAAAAAAAACCACCACACACAGACTATCTCGTTCGATCTTATCATCGCATGTTGTTGTGAAAGAAGAACGAGTGTTGTGAGTGTTGTGTGTGTGTGGAGAAAAAGAGGCGACTAAAACCATTACTACTTCTTACATTAGTTTAGTTGTAGAGTTAATGGGCGGCAGGTACACCTATTTTTATTAACAACACAAAAATTTATTTTAACAACGAACGAAAGGAGAAGAGTACATTGTACAAATTTTTTTTTTTTTTAACAAAAATAATGTGGGTGTTCTTAAAATTATTACGAACGAAAAATGTTAATAAATTAATAAAATATTTATTTCATCCATCATCATACCAGTTTTATTCAGCCACAGCAGTTAAACATAAAATAACAATAATATAAATAATAAATAAAAATATTAATTGATGATATGATGATATATAATAATAATGCTGCTGGTAAAAATTACAATGGATAAACGATATTTTTTTTTTAAATGATCGATGGGCGTTATTCTGTACACGAATGGACATCAGATCTGCGGCCGTTATTCGGTACACGAATAGGCATCACATCTGCGGCCGTTATTCGGTACACGAATAGGGATCACATTTGCGGCCGCTATTCGGTACGTAAAGTGATATAATTAATTACCGTTTTTCTGTACCCATATCCGTAACGAATGTATGTTAAATAAGGCGTGAGTGGTGGTTAAATTTCGCAATTTTCACACTTACCACCAATGTTTCCTTTCGTTTCGAACGAGCGAATGGACGAATTTTATATTATCGTATAGTAAAAGAACTTTCGACAGTCATCCGGTACCGGTGTGCGATTGACCTATATGTGGCGGCCGGTGGGTCGATGTGCACGATGCTAAAAGCGAAATTTCGATCGACACGAAATAATTTCGAAATTTTTACCACGGTTCGCATTTATTTCCGCTCGTCGATGTGTCCTTTCGTATCGCGTAAGCGAATTAACGAATATTATATTTTAATATTATAAAAATAATTTCGACAAGAAATAATTTCGAAACTTTTACCACGGTTCGCAATTTATTTCCGCTCGTCGATCTTTTTTCCTTACGTTTCGTGCGAGCGAACGAACGAACGAACGAACGAATATTATATTATCGAATGATAAAAGAAATTTCGACAGTCATTCTGTACCGGTGTGGCGGTCGGTCGGTGTGCACGGTGCGAAAAGCGAAATTTCGATCGACACGAAATAATTACGAAATTTTTACCACGGTTCGCATTTATTTCCGCTCGTCGATGTGTCCTTTCGTATCGCGTAAGCGAATTAACGAATATTATATTTTAATATAATAAAAATAATTTCTGCCGTTATTCGGTACCTATGTACGAAAAACCTATATGTGGCGGTCGGTCGGTCGGTGTGCACGGAGCTAAAACCGAAATTTCGACAAGAAATAATTTCGAAATAATTTCGAAACTTTTACCACGGTTCGCAATTTATTTCCGCTCGTCGATCTTTTTTCCTTACGTTTCGTGCGAGCGAACGAACGAACGAACGAATATTATATTATCGAATGATAAAAGAAATTTCGACAGTCATTCTGTACCGGTGTGGCGGTCGGTCGGTGTGCACGGTGCGAAAAGCGAAATTTCGATCGACACGAAATAATTACGAAATTTTTACCACGGTTCGCATTTATTTCCGCTCGTCGATGTGTCCTTTCGTATCGCGTAAGCGAATTAACGCATATTATATTTTAATATTATAAAAATAATTTCGACAAGAAATAATTTCGAAACTTTTACCACGGTTCGCAATTAATTTCCGCTCGTCGATCTTTTTTCCTTACGTTTCCTGCGAGCGAGCGAACGAACGAATATTATATTATCGAATGATAAAAGAAATTTCGACAGTCATTCTGTACCGGTGTGGCGGTCGGTCGGTGTGCACGGTGCGAAAAGCGAAATTTCGATCGACACGAAATAATTACGAAATTTTTACCACGGTTCACATTTATTTCCGCTCGTCGATGTGTCCTTTCGTATCGCGTAAGCGAATTAACGAAAATTTTATTTTAATAAAATAAAAATAATTTCTGCCGTTATTCTGTACATGTGTACGAAAAATATATATGTGAGGCGGTCGGTCGGTGTGCACGATGCCAAAAGCGTTATTCGGTACGGGCGTGCGAAATAATTGTACGCGGCGGTCGGTCGGTGTGCACGATGCTAAAAGCGTTACTCGGTACCTGTGTGCGAAAAACCTAAAGTCGAACGTTTTGACTTCGGTCCGCTTTATTTCCACTCGCCGATCTGTCCTTTCGCATCGCGTAAGCGAATTAACGAAAATTTTATTTTAATAAAATAAAAATAATTTCTGCCGTTATTCCGTACCTATGTACGAAAAATATATATGTGAGGCGGTCGGTCGGTGTGCACGATGCCAAAAGCGTTATTCGGTACGGGCGTGCGAAATAATTGTACGCGGCGGTCGGTCGGTGTGCACGATGCTAAAAGCGTTATTCGGTACCTGTGTGCGAAAAACCTAAAGTCGAACGTTTTCACTTCGGTCCGCTTTATTTCCACTCGCCGATCTGTCCTTTCGCATCGCGTAAGCGAATTAACGAAAATTTTATTTTAATAAAATAAAAATAATTTCTGCCGTTATTCGGTACCTGTGTACGAAAAACATATATATGAGGCGGTCGGTCGGTGCGAATAAGCGAATTGACGAAAATTTTATTTTAATATAATAAAAATAATTTCTGCCGTTATTCGGTACCTGTGTACGAAAAACATATATATGAGGCGGTCGGTCGGTGCGAATAAGCGAATTGACGAAAATTTTATTTTAATAAAATAAAAATAATTTCTGCCGTTATTCCGTACCTATGTACGAAAAATATATATGTGAGGCGGTCGGTCGGTGTGCACGATGCCAAAAGCGTTATTCGGTACGGGCGTGCGAAATAATTGTACGCGGCGGTCGGTCGGTGTGCACGATGCTAAAAGCGTTATTCGGTACCTGTGTGCGAAAAACCTAAAGTCGAACGTTTTCACTTCGGTCCGCTTTATTTCCACTCGCCGATCTGTCCTTTCGCATCGTGTAAGCGAATTAACGAAAATTTTATTTTATGAAAATAAAAATAATTTCTGCCGTTATTCGGTACCTGTGTACGAAAAACATATATATGAGGCGGTCGGTCGGTGCGAATAAGCGAATTGACGAAAATTTTATTTTATTAAAATAAAAATAATTTCTGCCGTTATTCGGTACCTATGTACGAAAAATATATATGTGAGGCGGTCGGTCGGTGTGCACGATGCCAAAAGCGTTATTCGGTACGGGCGTGCGAAATAATTGTACGCGGCGGTCGGTCGGTGTGCACGATGCTAAAAGCGTTATTCGGTACCTGTGTGCGAAAAACCTAAAGTCGAACGTTTTCACTTCGGTCCGCTTTATTTCCACTCGCCGATCTGTCCTTTCGCATCGTGTAAGCGAATTAACGAAAATTTTATTTTATTAAAATAAAAATAATTTCTGCCGTTATTCGGTACCTGTGTACGAAAAACATATATATGAGGCGGTCGGTCGGTGCGAATAAGCGAATTGACGAAAATTTTATTTTATTAAAATAAAAATAATTTCTGCCGTTATTCGGTACCTGTGTACGAAAAACATATATATGAGGCGGTCGGTCGGTGCGAATAAGCGAATTGACGAAAATTTTATTTTATTAAAATAAAAATAATTTCTGCCGTTATTCGGTACCTGTGTACGAAAAACATATATATTAGGCGGTCGGTCGGTGCGAATAAGCGAATTGACGAAAATTTTATTTTAATATAATAAAAATAATTTCTGCCGTTATTCGGTACCTGTGTACGAAAAACATATATATGAGGCGGTCGGTCGGTGTGCACGATGCTAAAAGCGTTATTCGGTACGGGCGGGCGAAAAACTTATATGCGGCGGTCGGTCGGTGTGCACGATGCCGAGAGCGTTATTCGGTACCTGTGTGCGAGAGACATATATATATGGTGGTGCACGGTGCGATGAGCGAATTTTCATTTTACGCAAATAAAGTCGAGTATTACGCTTCGTTTCGTCTTGTTTCACACACAAATGATATTTTCGGGCAGTGCTAAGTGGAAAAATAAAAATAAAATTTCTCGCCGTTATTCTGTACAAATATGCATCAAACAGCTGTATGGGCGGTGCAGGTCGAAAGCGTTATTCGGTACCGGTGTGCGAAAAACCTAATGTCGAACGTTTTAACTTCGGTCCGCTTTATTTCCACTCGCCGATGTGTCCTTTCGTATCGAGTAAGCGAATTAACGAAAATTTTATTTTAATAAAATAAAAATAATTTCTGCCGTTATTCGATACCTATGTACGAGAAACATATATATGAGGCGGTCGGTCGGTCGGTCGGTCGGCGCGCACGATGCTAAAAGCGTTATTCGGTACGGGCGTGCGAAAAAGTTAAATGCGGCGGTCGGTCGGTGCGCACGATGCCGAAAGCGTTATTCGGTACCTGTGTGCGAGAGACATATATATGGTGGTGCACGGTGCGATGAGCGAATTTTCGATTTACGCAAATAAAGTCGAGTATTACGCTTCGTTTCGTCTTGTTTCACACACAAATGATATTTTCGGGCAGCGCTAGGTGGAAAAATAAAAATTTAATTTCTCGCCGTTATTCTGTACAAATATGCATCAAACAGCTATATGGGTGGTGCAGGTCGTTCGGGTGAAAAGTGGAAGATTGAAAAAGAACGACCAGGCGAGCAGTATATGTATATATATCGCAAAGAAACGCCGAAATAAATATCCTTTTGGCTTTAATAAACCGTCGCATGGGTAAAATAAAATTTTTAACAAATTTTTGCCCTATGCGACGGACAGAGAGACGAACGACGAACAACGGCGGGCGACGACACACGGCAACGGGCGACGACACAACAACCAGTGTAGTGTAATGCCATTATATACGTTACGTGTAATAAGTCGGCCGGCGTGTTTTTAGTTTTTATCTCTTGTGGGGGAACGCGAGGTCTCAGTGTGTTCACCAAGCTGCTACTTCTCTAGTATTATATATAATATATAATAAGAAGATGTGTGTGGTTTTGCGTGTTCGGTGTGCCTCATATAATCGTTCCCCATCATATTAAAACACATAAAATATCATCATCGTCTGTTGAAAATGAAATCACGGCCTCACGTGTCTGGACAGTTCGATGTATTTAATATAAAACGACGACGAACCGGAGAGACGAACGACGAACAACGGCGGGCGACGACACACGGCAACGGGCGACGACACAACAACCAGTGTAGTGTAATGCCATTATATACGTTACGTGTAATAAGTCGGCCGGCGTGTTTTTAGTTTTTATCTCTTGTGGGGGAACGCGAGGTCTCAGTGTGTTCACCAAGCTGCTACTTCTCTAGTATTATATATAATATATAATAAGAAGATGTGTGTGGTTTTGCGTGTTCGGTGTGCCTCATATAATCGTTCCCCATCATATTAATACACATAAAATATCATCATCGTCTGTTGAAAATAAAATCACGGCCTCACGTGTCTGGACAGTTCGATGTATTTAATAAAACGACGACGAACCGGAGAGACGAACGACGAACAACGGCGGGCGACGACACACGGCAACGGGCGACACAACAACACCAGTGTAGTAGTGTAATGCCATTATATACGTTACGTGTAATAAGTCGGCCGGCGTGTTTTTAGTTTTTATCTCTTGTGGGGGAACGCGAGGTCTCAGTGTGTTCACCAAGCTGCTACTTCTCTAGTATTATATATAATATATAATAAGAAGATGTGTGTGGTTTTGCGTGTTCGGTGTGCCTCATATAATCGTTCCCCATCATATTAATACACATAAAATATCATCATTGTCTGTTGAAAATAAAATCACGGCCTCACGTGTCTGGACAGTTCGATGTATTTAATAAAACGACGACGAAACCGGAGAGACGAACGAGGAACAACGGCGGGCGACGACACACGGCAACGGGCGACACAACAACACCAGTGTAGTAGTGTAATGCCATTATATACGTTACGTGTAATAAGTCGGCCGGCGTGTTTTTAGTTTTATCTCTTGTTTGGGGGAACGCCGAGGTCTCAGTGTTGCACCAATCTGCTACTCTATTATAATATATAATAAGATGTGTGTGGTTTGTGTGTCGGTTGTGCCTCATACAAAAATCGTTCCCCGTATTTTACTACATATATAAATATATATCATCATCGTGTTATTATCGTCTGTTGAAAATAAAATCACGGCCTCGCCGTGTCTGGACAGTTCGATGTTTTAATAAAACGAGACGCGAGAAATCAGTTGCCGCCCGAGGAAATTTTTTTCTTGTCTCTCACCCACCATATATATATACCGTCTGTTGAATATAAAATCACGGCCTCGCCGTGTCCGGACAGTTCGGTGTTGAAAACTCTAACAGGTAGTTTGAACCTGTCCGAATAGCACGTTCGCGGGACCCATTTCGTATATTCGTTTATGCGTATGGCCCTTATGCGAGCAACATGTAGACTGAACATGTAATATTTTTAAAGTAGCGGTGCGTAAAAACTCCGTGAAAATTCAAATGCAATAACTCACCGAATTCCGAGCGAGAATGAAAACTTATGTTGATTGAAATATATATATCATCATAAAGTCAGACGTTCGGGGGACCCGAGCGCGTGGTCCCCTTGGCCGAGACGATGATTTTCAATCTAACGAACAATGATGTTTTTTGTAGTGTGTGTAAGCCTTGGCGAGATGTGAAATTTATAAAATTTCTCTTCTCTCTCATGCCATATATATGATATATTGATGCATTTCGGAGTTGTGTGGACCGAGAGTCTCTCCACTCCTATTCTTGGTGTTCACACCGCCGGCCGGCCGCCGTGTGCTCGTGTACATGTGCCGTCGTGTGCTGACGTGTGTGTCTCCGGGCGCATTATCAAACAAAAAAATTCGTGGGTCTGCATAAATGTGTGAACGTCTAGTCGCAATATCGCCGTAGCACAACCGCCGCCCCGCGTTTCGTGTCTTTTACACAAGTTGCATCACGTCCACCGTCTTGACCCCGCCACAGGGGCGGGATAGGTGTTTTACTGGCGTGCTCTGTATACCAATGGAGTGACACGTTAACGTCGGGGGTCCGTGCACGCGTAAACCGGGATATGTGCGATGTTCCGTTCAGCAGAGAGCAGAATTACGAATTCTTGGTGTTCACACCGCCGGCCGGCCGCCGTGTGCTCGTGTACATGTGCCGTCGTGTGCTCACGTGTGTGTCTCCGGGCGCATTATCAAACAAAAAAAGTCGTGGGTCTGCATAAATGTGTGAACGTCTAGTCGTAATATCGCCGTAGCACAACCGCCGCCCCGCGTTTCGTGTCTTTTACACAAGTTGCATCACGTCCACCGTCTTGACCCCGCCACAGGGGCGGGATAGGTGTTTTACTGGCGTGCTCTGTATACCAATGGAGTGACACGTTAACGTCGGGGGTCCGTGCACGCGTAAACCGGGATATGTGCGATGTTCCGTTCAGCAGAGCAGAATTTCGAACCACCTCTTTATTATAAATAAATGAGCTCGTCGTTACACCGGGCGCGCGCGCGCGTAAGCGCCGCCGCTCGAGTGTGCGCGACTAAACACAGCTCCCTGGTTGATCCTGCCAGTAGTCATATGCTTGTCTCAAAGATTAAGCCATGCATGTCTCAGTACAAGCCAAATTAAGGTGAAACCGCGAAAGGCTCATTAAATCAGTTATGGTTCCTTAGATCGTACCACTTATCCTTGGATAACTGTGGTAATTCTAGAGCTAATACATGCAAACAGAGTTCCGACCGGAGACGGAAGGAGCGCTTTTATTAGATCAAAACCAATCGGTGTCGGACGCGAGTCCGTTCATCGTACAACTTGGTGAATCTGAATAACTTATTGCTGATCGCACGGTCTCGCACCGGCGACGCATCTTTCAAATGTCTGCCTTATCAACTGTCGATGGTAGGTTCTGCGCCTACCATGGTTGTAACGGGTAACGGGGAATCAGGGTTCGATTCCGGAGAGGGAGCCTGAGAAACGGCTACCACATCCAAGGAAGGCAGCAGGCGCGCAAATTACCCACTCCCGGCACGGGGAGGTAGTGACGAAAAATAACGATACGGGACTCATCCGAGGCCCCGTAATCGGAATGAGAACACTCTAAACCTTTTAACGAGGATCAATTGGAGGGCCAGTCTGGTGCCAGCAGCCGCGGTAATTCCAGCTCCAATAGCGTATATTAAAGTTGTTGCGGTTAAAAAGCTCGTAGTCGAATCTGTGTCCCGCGCCGCCGGTTCATCGCTCGCGGTGTCCAACTGGCGTGCCCGCGGGACGTCCTGCCGGTGAGCTTAGCCCGCGAGGGCGGCTCAACTTGAAATCCCATCGCGGTGCTCTTCACTGAGTGTCGAGGTGGGCCGGCACGTTTACTTTGAACAAATTAGAGTGCTTAAAGCAGGCTAAAACTTCGCCTGAATACTTAGTGCATGGAATAATAGAATAGGACCTCGGTTCTATTTTGTTGGTTTTCGGAACCCCGAGGTAATGATTAATAGGAACGGATGGGGGCATTCGTATTGCGACGTTAGAGGTGAAATTCTTGGATCGTCGCAAGACGGACTAAAGCGAAAGCATTTGCCAAAAACGTTTTCATTGATCAAGAACGAAAGTTAGAGGTTCGAAGGCGATCAGATACCGCCCTAGTTCTAACCATAAACGATGCCAGCCAGCGATCCGCCGACGTTCCTCCGATGACTCGGCGGGCAGCTTCCGGGAAACCAAAGCTTTTGGGTTCCGGGGGAAGTATGGTTGCAAAGCTGAAACTTAAAGGAATTGACGGAAGGGCACCACCAGGAGTGGAGCCTGCGGCTTAATTTGACTCAACACGGGAAACCTCACCAGGCCCAGACACCGGAAGGATTGACAGATTGAGAGCTCTTTCTTGATTCGGTGGGTGGTGGTGCATGGCCGTTCTTAGTTGGTGGAGTGATCTGTCAGGTTAATTCCGATAACGAACGAGACTCTAGCCTGCTAACTAGGCGTACTTTCGACATCTCAAAGGTCGGCGTCGGTATCGTCACGGTCGTGCAAACGGTCGTGCGTGCCGCTCGTTTGATTTTTACTGTCGGCGTACAATCAATTCTTCTTAGAGGGACAAGTGGCTTTTAGCCGCACGAGAATGAGCAATAACAGGTCTGTGATGCCCTTAGATGTTCTGGGCCGCACGCGCGCTACACTGAAGGAGACAGCGTGTCCTCCCTGGCCGAAAGGTCCGGGTAACCCGCTGAACCTCCTTCGTGCTAGGGATTGGGGCTTGCAATTGTTCCCCATGAACGAGGAATTCCCAGTAAGCGCGAGTCATAAGCTCGCGTTGATTACGTCCCTGCCCTTTGTACACACCGCCCGTCGCTACTACCGATTGAATGATTTAGTGAGGTCTTCGGACCGGTACTCGGTGACGTTTCGACGTTCGTCGATGTTGCTGGGAAGATGACCAAACTTGATCATTTAGAGGAAGTAAAAGTCGTAACAAGGTTTCCGTAGGTGAACCTGCGGAAGGATCATTAACGTATTTTTGTGTCGCACAATATATGTGTGTACGCGAAACAGATACACTGACGATCTGACGTTCGGCTTCTCGCATCTGAAAAACTCGTATATTTATATACGTAGAACTGATGCGTCGAAGCGTATTACTCACACTGTATTTTTGTACACACAACAACACACTGTGTGTGTACTCTATATACGAACCGGACGTTCGCATCTCTCTCGTTTTGACCGACCGATCGACGATATCATACCAGATATGATATATCCGATCTCGGTTGACTCGTGTGGCTGATCCGTCGTCTGTTTGAAAGAAACATAAAAAGACACTGAAGTTTTGGGAGTATATATCCCATTCTTCCAGAGAGGGATGCTCGCATCGCGCCGCCTTACTACGGATGCATTCTGTATGGGCGCGCGCGCGGTCCGTCATCCGTTATAACAAACATATTTATTTTAAATAAAATATACTACCGATTGTAACCACCCCAGAGAGATAATATTACATATATATATTATATATACATATACAAATAATAAATATTGGCACAAACAAACAAACAAACAAACAAACAAACAAAAACGAGCACGGACGATGTACGTACGCGTACACGTGCTGCGTCTCATGGGACCGCTCGTAGGAAGGCCGAGCGGTCCTCAGTCACCCGCCATCTGAAATGTTTGTTGATGCGGTGTGGCACTGGGTGTTCGCATCTCGAGATTCGAGAAAATACAACAAACACGATAATAATGTGCGTTGTATGTGTATCTTATCGACGAGAGATCCGTCACCTTGCTTTTACATATAAATATATATATATATTAATATAATACATTGTGCGATATGTACGAAGACATATGTCGAGAAAACACACGTTGGGTGTTCGCATCTCGAATTGCCGAGATCCGTCATCTGTTTTTGTTCCGGGCACCCTGGTTTTGTTACGGTTGTTTTATAACGCTTCACTGTGTAAATTCAACTGTAAAATGGGTTTTGAATGTATTTCGCCCGGCCACACTTTATTTCTCGAAAATGTCGACAATTTTTCTGTTTACGACGATAAAACACAATAGTATCCGCCTGTTGGAGAAAAAGTATATGCGCAGTTAGTATTTGGGGGATGTGTCGGAGTCGTGGTCCGGTATCAGTGGTACCGTTCGCCCGGACACAAGCGGTGAGTGTTGTACACAAACACGCGCGCACACTTGGTCATCGCCGGTGTAATAACCAACCGCGCCGAGAGCGCGGGGCGGTCCTGTGCCAGTGGTGTACTCACGAACGCACGCTTGTTCGGCGATTCGAGACGACGATTCCAAGGAATACACGACTCTGGCCGCTAGTCACACACCACCACTAGTAGTAGTAGTAGGTGTATGGCCCGGCGCCTCCTCGAAAACTGTCCGTTGCGAAAATTTTGTCGACAGTGGGTGAACGTGCACGCACACATTTCACACACATTATTAATAATGTCAGTCACCAAGTGTTGTAGAATACAAGATCGGAGGTTCGCCTCTGACTCGTTTCTCAAAACGCTCTAGTACACTACCCTGAACGGTGAATCACTTGGCTCGTGGGTCGATGAAGAACGCAGCTAATTGCGCGTCTTATTGTGAACTGCAGGATACATGAACATCGACATTTCGAACGCACATT
>CAXAKX010001061.1:0-21830 GCA_963969525.1 Ontholestes murinus
GGGTGAGTTTTTTTCGATGTTTCCTATGGGCATCTCGGAAACTATAAGAGATAGAGAAACGGTTAAATGGGGAAAGAAGTGTAGATTAACGAGACGAATAAAATTCCAATTTCAAAGTTTTCAAAAAAGTCAAGGGTAACTAGATATTTTGAAAAAAGTAAAAAGTGTCAATTTTATCAAATCAATATATCTCGGTTATTATAACAGATAGAAAAAATCTGTAAAGGACAAAGTTTTAGATAATTTTATGTAGATTAATAAAAAATAATCAGAAAATTTTTATCGCCATTATTTTTCGAGATATGATGCAAACTTACATTTTTTTTATATCTGTTATAATAACCGAGATATATTGATTTTAAAAAATTGACACTTTTTACTTTTTTCAAAATATCTAGTTACCCTTGACTTTTTTGAAAACTTTGAAAGTGGAATTTTATTCGTCTCGTAAATCTACACTTCTTTCTCCATTTAACCGTTTCTCTATCTCTTATAGTTTCCGAGATGCCCATAGAGAACATCTAAAAAAACTCACCCTGTATATATATATATATATATATATATATATATATATTGAGTTCGAATGCGGATTAATGTTATACTCAAAGATAAAAATGAAGGATGTATATTACATATAATACTCGTTATATAATCAATTATATTAAGATGAATTGTATCTTAAAAAGATTCGAAACTATGAGATTTGTTTATTCTGTAATATGCACTACTCAGGCTTAAACGCCAAGAAAGTGCTAAGTGTTTGCTTAACATATTTTTTTTAAAGATATTGGGGAAATAAAAATGTTAGAATCTTCCTCATAATAATGCCTTGACGGATAAAAGAAGAAAACAAGGGCACGAGTAGAAGATCATTTTGTAAGTGAACTCTGTTCTGTTAGAGCGTACACCTTAATTATAATATACAATGTATTGCTTTAAAACAATTTGGTATATTCTGTAAGTGCAATGAATGAACCAAAATATGAAACTATGACCTCCCCGAAACAAGCGTTTCAAATATTGTAGGACGTGTAATAAGAAGCTTAATATTCTCATATAACTAACCTTATTCCTTAATTGTTATAAAGGTAACGACTTTTCTTATATTTGTCTTATTTTATTATCTTTACTACTACATAGTATTTGAATGTTGTTAAAATTAGTTTACTATAACGAAAACTAAGCGAAATTCCCAAACAAATACAATTCTAAATTTATTAATCTTTTCTATTTTAAAATTTGATTATTTTTCCAGTACGGCATTTGATAGAATATGTACATAGCATTAAATTAAGTTTGCGTTTTTTCTGGTTTTACGAAATTGCAATCAGGAAAAAAGAACTAATAAAAGAGAAGATGGAGATTCATAATGGAACTCCCTTAGGGCAGAATTTGTTTCTAAAAGCCTTTTAATATAGGGAAATGCAATTTTAACTCTTGCCAATAAAAATGTATTTTTCATTTTATAATAAATATCTCATTTAAAAATGTTACAGTATTTAGATGTGCCATTTATATCATTTCTTGGTATTAGCGAAATTATTTCTTAAAAATATATCAAATAAGATTATCAAAAGATTCAATTTATAGATATTGGTATTACTCCAAAACAAAAAAATTAATATAAGTTAAAGTAAAGGTCAATAAAGAACTTTAATAATGATAGCCACAGATTTTTTGTAGATACATATATTGTTTTTAAATATTCTCCAGCTGTATACATTCCTAAGATAAATACTGGAATAGACGTTACTTCTAACCAAAACTGTTATTTTTGATTTATTAGTTTTTTATAATTTGCATGTATTATTAGAAAGTCCTGAACAAAAATGACAGTTCTTATTAGAATGAACATCTATCTTAAGTTTTCATTATAAGAATGTATATAGAGCTAGAAAGTATTTAGAAAAAAACAAAATTATTTACTGAAAAATTAGTTAGTTGTAATTTTTTTGCTTCATCAATATTTGGAATCTCATTAATTTATTTTTATATAATATATTGTGATCATGTTTGATAAAGCTTAAATAAAGATAAATATTAACGTTCTTTGCCAGACGTATTGTTGTTTTATGTTATATTCATCTGAGACAAATGTTAGGCGAATAATTTCAAATATAGTATTTATAATGGTATGTATTTTTGATTAACTTATAAAGAGAAACAAAGCAAAGAATAAATAAATAAATAACATATGAAAATGAATTTATAAGCTCCTTGTAATATAAAAATTCTTTAGAAAGTATTTTGTGGAAACAGTTATTTTTGTCACGATTATAGAATTTTGAAATTATCCGAGTTAGCTTTCAATCGTGTAGTATGTTTAAACAAAATTATCTTTGAAAAACCTGTACCTTTATAAGTTTTTCAACTAAAAATGGCTTTAGGCAGCATTCATATTTCAACTAATATTACAGTTATAACATCCAAGAAATAATATTTTAGAGTACAAAATTGTCTATATTTATAAGTAATGAAACTAATGCTAATATTAGCTTTGTTTTTATTATACAATTTCAGTAGTTTTAATAATACTGGTATTTTTAATTACACACTCTCTTGGCAATAAAATAAAATGTAATTATATTTTTTTTGGAGAAAGTTTTAGAAATATCAATTATTATATTATAATTTATTTTGAGAAATATTTATTACTAGGAACCATTTTAAATTGGATAAATAAATCAATATTTAATTTAAATTCATTTGTATTTGCCACGGAGATTAAGGCTTCGAGTTGCGATTTTGTAAAATATAATAGTCATGCATTAATAAGCATTAATTCGTTATGCATTTAAATTCATTTTAGTAATTTTTTTAAATTGTTGTATACAGTGATCCAGGTAAGTTATCGTGTCTTTTGGAAAACGTGTTGGGGAAAAACTATAAGAAACTGTTTTTTTTTTTCTAAATGTTACTTTTATTGCGTTTTAAAAATGGTTATGTGTAATAACCTATTAGATATAACATGCATGAAAAAGTTTTTTTAATGATTTAAAGATTTTCAATGACCAAACTTATTATTAAGCATACCGTCCTAAATAAGTCAAATTATATATCATAGTAAACATGTGTGTAATGTATTATGTTTGGTAATGCTTACAAACGTGTTTTAACTTTACTAGCAGTCCAGTCATTATGTAGAATATAATTTTAAAAAAACTTTGGCAAGATCCTTGCATTTTAGTTGAGATACATATAACCAGCTAACAATTTCTGGAGACGCTCTCCTTTTTATGCTACACAGTTTATATAATGACTGATCATCGTTGGTTAATAAAAAAATAGAACTACTAGCACATGAATTTAAGAGTTCTCCTAGAGGAGCACTATATATTGATTTCAATAAATGGAAAAGTTAGTCAATTTAATAATGGAAATGTTAATGCTGATTGAAAATTCAAGTTCCTGAACATTTTTATAGTCGTAAATAATACTCGATAACACTTCATATGTTTTTTCTTCGCCCGAATTGAATTTGAGTTGTATCTACGAGTATGAAAGTTATTTAATTTTATTCAAGCATGACTTTCCTATAAACAACATGTTCAATAATATGCCATGAAATTCGGGCTTATTGTTATTATTGCACTTTATTTATATAAATTTGTTTGAACAGTTTCTATTCGTATTTATAATGTCTGTGTATTATACATACGAAGGTAAAATTATAGAATATGTTATGTTATTGTTAAGCGTTTATAATATTTTATTAAATTTTTAGAAGGTATAAATGTGTGAAACGTAGATTTTGATTGTTAGAAAAAAAATAGTGTGCTGAATGTTTTCATGAGTGGAAAGTGTGATAATAAAAAGGGTCGGATTTTGCGTTCCGTGCTAGAAATTGTTAATTTGGGGAATGTGCCGTGTCGTGTCGTGTCGCCCGTTCCGGTGTTGTGTTTTTTTGTGGGTGGCTGTTTGTGTTTTGTGAATTTGTTTGTGTGTGTGTGAGAGAGATTGAATGAGGGTGAGTTTTCGAGTTACGGTTTCGCTTTTTTTTTTGGTTTGTATGTGTGTGTATGTAGTGCCGGTCCGTGTGGGTGATTAATTTATGATTCCGGTTGATGGCTGTTGTGGCATTTGTGTAATTTGTTATTATTGTCGCTGCAGGATAGTTTGTTATAATTGCTTTTGGTGGTGGCGGAGTCTGCAAAGTTGCGCCCGAGTGAGTGAAATGTGTTATGATAATAATGTGTAATTGCAATTGCGGTCTGCTGCCTTATCTGGAGTTGCAATTCCAAGTGGTCCTGGGGTTCGGGGTCGGCGGCAAAGGGGGTCGTTTTCGAGGGGGGCGCGAGGGTTCCGCCCGGTGCCGCTGTGAAATATGTCTCTCCGCGGTCGCACCAACTTCCAAGACTGTCCAAGTTTCCAACAAGTACGGTCCCTCCCCGGCATAAACCAGCGCTGCGGTTTCGCCTTCGAGTAATCTGTTCCCAGATGACGTGATTTAGTAACGGTAATCACCGTAATTGACTAAACCCATATCTTCACACGAATCACCGGAAGCACTCACGGAACATTTCGCACCCGACGCTGCTAACTAATGATAGCATACTCTTTTGTGCTTTTGATGGTCACTTACCGTGCACTTCCGCGCCTTGGACAGCGAAGACAACCAGCGCTAACACCAGTAGCGCGGTCGGCATTGCGAAGAGTGACCGAGCGCATTACCCACACAAGCTCACGCTCCGGACGACACGCGGGATCTGAACTTCCTCCTCGGCCCGCGCTCAACTAGCGCAGGCTCCATCCGGATCCACGTGCTCCGCCAACCCCCACCACCATTTCCCAACTCCAAATGGAAAAACTAATTTCCCGACCCGAACCTGTCCCACACCTCCCCAGAAACACCGGAATTCACCTCTCTTCAATCACTTAACCCTTAGAGGTCACAGCCTGATCTGTTGACGTTCACTAATATCAACAATACCTCGTGCCTTACAAACAGATTACCCCACGTCGATTCCGTCACCCTGATACCCTTCAACATCAACAACGGGGGCCCGATTCCAATTTGCGAAAATAACACTGAGTTATCGGCCACTCTGGTGGAAAACGTGACCGGTCCCCGATTGCGATTGCAGCTTGAAGCCATCCTCGTCGCAGCCGATGAAATTTCACCAACCTCTAATCGCTTAACTGTAAAACTTCATTACCTAACTTTCACGCATTGCTAGAACTACCAGAATCTATTAATTTAATTTCATATAACTATATCTTTTTCCCTCTGATTGTCCATTTATTTAATAACAAATAAAAATTTTACGCCCATGCCCTCACTGGCTTTAAATAGTATTTATACACTGAATTTATTTCAATTTAAAGTATTCACAAGCCAACGAGCACCAGAATTTCAAAACTTCTGGATTATCTATTAATAAAATTGATTGGAAATTATAAATTTATAGAGCCTGAAATAATAATTATTATAATCAATTAAACATTATTTGCATTAATGCGTATAATTTTAACTCAACCACTATTTTTGATAGTCAAGCTTTAAGTTAATGCATTAATTCCACATTGATTTTAATTACATACATGCTAGTTTATACCATATATAAGTGTTCATTAACCACAGCAATTTCTGTTTTGTCTTGTCTTGTATTAAGTTTGACATAAATCCAAATATCCTTTCTATATATCAACATCCTTCCCTCACAATTCATAAATTCATTTGTTCGAATCATCAGGACAGTTAAGCTAGCTAGCAAAGATACTTTCTTTTTATCACCTTAAATTCAAGACAGGGCAGAATGACCTCAGGTCTATAGCCCATACGGACTAACATCATCTATTTGTATAGTATTGTATTTTGTCCAAATAAAGATTATTGTATATATATATATATATATATATATATATATATATATATATACATATATACATTATAAAGAACCATTTCTTTGCCTGAAGAAGCCACAGTGTGGCGAAACAATTGTAGCGTCTTACAATATATTTTTGAAAGTACTTATATAATTTTATTCATATAAAGTGAAGATGAACTTTCAGTATCTATCAGCCTCATCAATAAATTATAATAATTTTTTGCAAGCTTCGACATAAGCTCTTTTCCATGCTGTGATTAGATAAGACAATTTCCACTGTCTTTCACTATTTAGCTTAAATCTGTTTTCATTGAACTAATTTGTTGCAATTTGTTTATCAGTATATAATTCAATAGAAGAATTATAGAGATTTTTGCCACTAGCTACTAGGGTTGTGTCATCATAGTACTGGTAATGAGCAGAGTATACTCGATGGAAGATCATTTATGTAGATTAAGAAAAGTAGTAGGCCTAGAATTGATCCTTGCGTTACTACGTATGTTATATCCTTGAGCTCTGATTTTCAACCATTTACTTCTAGTTTCTTTCTATTTGTTAAATTTGATACAAGCAATCGATTTGCTTCAGGTAAAATGTTGTAAAACTCAAGTATTCAATTATGGAGGCGTTTACTTTTTGATACATCTTGAATATACTGGAGAAAACAGAATCATATTGTTCTACTACATAAAAATTGGTAAAATAAAGTGATCCTATTTTCTTTCTCCAGTAATGTATTTGATGAGAAAGGTAAACAATATCATTACTTTTAAAGACATCTAGGGTGAAATTTATAAACTTATTCAGTGCAGTTATAATTGATAAAATGTGTTGTTTAAATTCAAATTGTGAATCAAATAGCATTCTGTTTGATTCAAGATATGTAGATAGTTGTTCTGTCATAATAGCCTCAAGAATTTTAGATAATATAAGTAAGATGCATATTAGGTCTATAATTATTTAAATCGTTTGCGTCTCCTTTCTAAAATATTGGTATACCTTTGCTGATTTTCACAAAGTCAGAATCAGATGTCTTAAAGACATATATTTATCAAGCTTGTAATTGGACTGATAAGAATATACATCATTTGTGCATTTTGGCTTTAGTTCTATAATGAATCTCTAACCTTGGCACAAGTGGACTTCTACAAATTTAAAATATTTTATGTTATTCCTGATATTCTGTATACCAACCATTAATGATATTGAGTCATTTCTACTTTTCGGCAATGTGTCTATTACAGTTTTTAGTACAAATGAGAAGAAGTTGTTAAAATCCTCTACGGTAACAGTTGTATCTTTAGTGATTGCCTCTTTCATTGTAGCTGTTTGGATTTACCGACCTTTAGATGCTTTCATTTCGTGTTTAACTTCCAGTCTTAGTTATTGTCTCTCAGATGTTTATAATAATGAATTGATTCAGGTGTATTTAATCTTATACTTCTCGGGCAGAGTTAGTATGTTCTCTAAAGTTTTTTTAACGTGGCATAAACCATTTAACTGTTGGAAATTCATGATTAAATTCTTAAGCCTCATTGAACGCAATAGACAATTTATTTACAATATAATCCCAAGATTCATTTATATCGAGATAATTTACGAAGAACGTATCACATTTTGACATTATGAAGGTCTTTTAATTTTAGGTGTGACTTGAATATTTACAGTGGATGAAAAGTGTACCTCCAATCCATAATAATCAGATAATTCAACATCTACTATTTTTGTTTTCCCAATGAGATTTACGTTATTTTAAAATATATTTTCGAAAAATGACGTCTAGTGGCTAGAAAATATAATTTCCGTAAACCATAGCTTTCGTATTAATAATATAGATTGTTTGCATTTTTATCATTTGGCCCAAATAACCACAAAAAATTACATAATATTGATTAAGTTTTTCTAGCATATTGGTAATTGTTTCGTGAAACGCTATAAAATTTAATATGATGCCAGCAATTTCACATAATAATTCCTTTGATATTTTATATAAAAATTCCATATTAGTGACATCAATATTTTCTTTCACATGGCCATTGCGAAAGGAAATTTGCCACTGTGCTTTGAATTTTGTCTGCTTTAATGAGTAGCGACTCGAAACTTATTTAGCCTAAGAGATCCGGCTTTAGTGGGCGAGAGACAGTTCACTTAAAGCGAAAATGGTAATATTTGTATTAAGCAAATAAGCCTCGAGTTCTTCAACTTTGTTTCGTACGCATTGAATATTTATATAAAATAGTTCATTGATTTCTCTCACTTTAGTCAGAGATCGGATGTTTCCTTCCTTTTCATGTGATTTTGTGTTTGACCAAATAAAAATGGCCTCTTCGATGAGTACTCGCTCTTCATATGGGACTGAGATCTTGAATGAAGAATATTCTTCCGGGCGTCTAGATGATAATTTCTCGCACTGTATGGCGTGAATATTATGCGATTTCAAATATGAAATTATTGCGTCTTCGTTAGTAGTTGGGTGTAGCCGGTAAATGTGTAAGTGGGCTCTATTCTTTACTCCTTTTAGGACTGAATTTAAGTTTTTTGATTCACCAATAATTCTTCGTGGTTTGTTCTTCTTAATTGTTATCCACGAGCTGAATCGAATATTAATTTTTGGCGGTTTTATCGATTTACTTACCGGAAGATTGTTATATAGAATCTGTGTCGATACTAACTTTTTTTACTAGTATATCCTCTGGAACTTCCGTGGTCATGTCGGCTTTAGGTTTATTGATTAGAGTACAAATAAAAAAGTTAAATATTTATCACTCTGGACAGCTTCTGCATACGATTCAATAAGGGATCACCCTGCTTGATACTGAATTGAATTGTGCATTCTTCAGGTCTGATCGATTCGTTTCTAAAATGCCACCCACTCGATCAATCTTGCAATGCAGTCTTCCTGATGCTATGAATGTCGATAATTCGATCAATAAAATCTTTAGTAACTCTAAATGCCTCGGCCATATATTGCAATGTAAGTGATGTGTATGACTTCAGAAGTTGAGTGTATGCCAAAATTTTCATTTCACGTACATAATATCTGCAATGTGGATGAAGAAGGTAGTTTTTTCTCAAAATTTCTTCAACCTCGGCTTAATTGGTGAAGAAATCTGCATACTGGCAAATGTACAATGAGAAAAGGTAGTCCTTAACAAAAGGCTCTGAATGGAGCACCTCGAGAATTACAGAACCTTCAACAACCTTGTCACGTAATTGGTTCCTAGGTAAGCTGATAATTGATACATAAACAGTGTATCTAATATATTTATTTATTTATTGATATTTCTCTTTACAAAATCCTGTTTATATTATATATAAAAATTATACATTATACATTAATAATTACTAAAATTTGGATTACAGGACTTGTGGGCGGAGTTCACAATGTGTTCTTCCACTCTGGCCCCTTCTTTTGCTTCAGATGACGGAATTCTCTGTCAGCAAAAACTGTACTGGCAATATTTTGGCCATTGCTGGGGTATTTATGTCCATTTTATATGGAGCTGTTTTTATGACTACCGATAGGGTCACTCGTCCACAGCAGGTTCCATTCACTTTCTCCACAAAATAAACCTGAAACAATAATTATTTAATAGAAATAGCCAACATTGAAGTTTCGATGCAATTGAGATATTAAACGCTTTTTCTAATTCCATTATTTATTCTTTACCATAAAAACACACATTACTACATCCTGTAAAAATCTAAGTTTCTTAGTTGATTATCAACTCTTCTTTGAAACCAATGATGTTTCTATAAAACAAAAGTTCAAATCTAGAACTCAACATTGTCGATTATTAATTAAAAATTAATCGCAAAAACACGCCATTTTGATCAAAAACACATACATATTTTACAAATTGCAGTACAACTCTTTTTAACCAAATACGTATTTACTATTTCATCCGTGTTAAACGGTTAGCCATACGTAACTTCACTAAAATAATATCTAATCCCAGCTTAAACAATATTGCTGTCATCAACTGTCTATGTTCGGAAGTCCCTATTATAAAAACGGTTTTAAGTAAAAATCCAATTGACCCAGGAGCTCAAGATAAACGACCACAGACAGCAGTTGGAAGCAGACCCCCATTTTGGCCGAAAAATCATCTTCAGCGACGAGGCTCATTTCTGGATGAACGGGTATGTGAACAAGCAAAATTGCCGCATTTGGAGTGAGAACAACCCACACGAGGTCCACCAAGTGGCAATGCATCCCCAGAAAGTCATTGTTTGGTGTGGATTTTGGGCCGGCGGCATCATCGGTCCGTACTTTTTCGAGAACGAAGCTGGGGCGGCCATAACCGTCAATGGGGAGCGCTACAGGTCGATGATAACCGACCTCTTTTGGCCTAAACTGGATGATATGGACACGGACGACATGTGGTTCCAGCAGGACGGCGCCACGTGCCACACAGCCCATGCCACAATGGACATTCTGCACGAGCGATTTCCGGACATGGTCATCTCGCGCGGATGCGATATCAACTGGCCACCGAGATCATGCGATTTAACGCCTTTAGACTTTTTTCTCTGGGGCTATCTCAAGTCGCTGGTCTACGCCAACAAGCCTCTAAACACCGATGACTTCAAAGTCAACATACGCAACGCCATCGCTCAATTTGAGGCCGATATGTGCTCCAGAGTCATCGAAAATTGGACCTCCCGGATCCGGGCTACCAAACGAAGCCGCGGTGGTCATTTGAACGATGTTATCTTCCATACTTAATGGGGTCGAATACCCTTTCGAATGAAAAATAAATTTCGTTTCTACCTCACACACAACTTGTTTTATTCAATTTTAAAGTTCACGCGCCCTTATTGGCGGACCCTATATATTCCTTGGTCTACAACCAGCTACAACTAAGACATTTAGATTTAAATAAATTTTGCTTTGATCAATAAAATTAATTAGAAGTAAATAAACTAAGAGATGTAATAAACTTGATATACAATAATATAAGTATTATATAGTTTTAGCATATTTGCATTAATATTGTTTTGTGCTGAAAAACAAAGTTGATCCACTGCATAAACAGATATTATACGAAACTGAAATAATTAAAATTTTGTTTTATATTAATTATTATATTATTTATTAAACCGCATTCATTGAATTGAATATTTAAAGAACAAAATTTTATGTATGCTTTTTAAATAATTTATTTTAATATGTATTATTTAAGACAGAAGGACACAGATAAATAAATAAATAAATATAAATAAAATTTTTATAATACTTAGGATTGTGAAATAATTTTAGAACTGTAGATTTAAATTGGTTCGTCTTTTAACATGTTTTTACACTTTATGAGTGACAGTGCAGATTTTGGAATTTTCTTATATTTTTCTTTTCATTTTATATTAATAAGGGTTTTATGGATCTAAGAGATTTATATTAATTCCATTGTTTACGTTTTTTTTAAATTAAATTAGCCTTGCATAATTTTTGTAGAATAATACATTCTATAAAATACATCCTTGTCAAATAACTTATACAACAATTAAATAAACATACAATTTGAATTAAATAAGGTCAAAGTAATAATGATATTTAGTATAATACCGTATGTTTCTAAATGAATATTGGGGTTTTAACGTTTTGAAATATTTATATTACGTAAAACTTAAAATCATTAATTAATATATGATATGAAAGAGCAACTCAAACAGTTATACGTATAAGCTTAAAGTCTTCAATATGACCAGATTTCGTCACAAGGCACTTATAAAGTCGATAGGCCGGATCTTCTCAAACTTTTTTAGTGTTGGTTTTGTAATTGTTGCAACAGCAACACCAATCCTGTGCCACAGGTTTACGTTCCGGTAAAATTTCCAAACAGGAATTGCTAATTCATCACTAACCTTCTGAACTGTTTTCGTCTAGCTATAGGGTTTTCCAATAAGAGGTTTCATTCTGATATTTAAAAAAAAGCGAGTATATTTTAAAAGAAACCAATGGATATTTATTTCATTGTAAATAGAAATATATGCCATTAACAATGGGAAATGATATCAACCAAATGGCCGCCACGAGTACGGTTGCAGCACCATATCCTTTTCATTAAATTTTCTATGATCAATTCGCACATTTGCGGCGGTATATCCTCGATAACTTCACGAATTCCATCTTTAAGGTCTTGAATCGATTGTGGAGCATTGGCATAGACCTTATCTTTCACGTGGCCCCAAAGAAAAAAGTCTATAGGTGTTAAGTCACAGGTCTCGGGGGCCAATTG
The DNA here is from genome assembly GCA_963969525.1 of Ontholestes murinus. Classification (NCBI taxonomy): domain Eukaryota; kingdom Metazoa; phylum Arthropoda; class Insecta; order Coleoptera; family Staphylinidae; genus Ontholestes; species Ontholestes murinus. The sequence continues at coordinate 12,068 of CAXAKX010001061.1, forward strand.
TGATCACCTCTTTGCGAAATAACACGGCCAGGAAACTCTTCTTGCAAAATTACCATTGTTTCGTGGCTTGTGTGGCACGTAGCGCCGTCTTGTTGAAAATAAAGGTCGTCCACATCAATATCTTCCAATTGCGGCCATAGAAAATCATTATTCATAGCTCTATAGTGCAATCCATTCACCGTAACAGTGGCACCAGCCTCATTTTCGAATAAGTAAGGTCCCATCACAACGCTAGTCCAAAAACCGCACCAAACAGTGACACGTTGAGGATTGAGAGGCTTTTCAATAAGAATTCTTTAATTTTCCCCAAATGCGGCAATTCTGCTTATTCACGTAGCCTCCGAGGTAAAAATGGGCCTCATCACTGAAGATGATTTTTCGGTGAAAATCCGAATCATTTTGAAGCATTTCAAGGACCCAATCAACAAAGATACGACGTTGCTGGTGATTGACCGGCTTGATTGCTTGTATAAACTGAACTCTAAAAGCCTTCTTTATGCAAAATACAGTGTAATATCGTTTTTGGAATGTCTAATTCCAAAGATCGACGAGGAATCGACAAACCTGGATTTTCGTTAACATTATTGGCTATAGCAGCAATATTCTCAATTATTCTTAAGCGACGCACACAGTTTCGATTCTTCAGTTCACTAAGTTGTCCCAACAGCTCAATTTTTTTAACCAGTTTTACTATTGCTGGCCGAGAAGGTGCTTCACGACGACCCAAAAGTGCTTTAGTTTGGAGAACTGTGACTGCAAAATTTTCACCATTTCTGTAGTGAATTTTAATCATTTCAATGCGTTGTTGAAGCGTGTATCGTTGCATTTTCACTACATGAAATAAACTTTTAATAAAATCTAACACAGTATATGGTTTCAAAAATGTTTCAGCAAGTATCAGCCTCATCAATCCAGTACACATAGGACTCTCTTACGCTCAACACTCTTTCCAGAAACGTTTGATCGTCTCGTACTCTTCCCTTTGCAGAGGCAGCCGGTATTTTCAAACTGATGATATTATCTACGGATGTTATAATTACATCTTAACTTAAACCGGAATGTACGTTGCACAATAACTACAGATTCAATTTTTGTAAACTGCAGATCTCAGAAGGCTTTCAGTTCACTAGTCGCCATTTTTACTACAAACGCCCTCTAACGCATGCTAGTACCAACAAACAGAACTATTTGCTAATAAAATGTATTAAAGTCGTTTTCGTCATTGTAGAAAATTTTACGTAATATGTTCTGCAAAGCTTTCAAGACCTGATATTTATTTAGATACAGCCGGTATAATAATATACAGAGTACGTACGTAAAAAACGTATAGGTTGAGTATCATATTTAAATTTATTTTAAATATATTCGCATTAAAAAGATACAACCATTAAAGTTAAATTGATATTGTGTGGAGGGTAAATGATTAAAACTCCGCTTACCAGACTTCAACTGCGGTACTCTGATGAAGTACAAATTAGATCAAATTTAAAATTATACTTGCTTCATTATATAGTATTTTCTCTTCGAGTGTTTTAAAATACTTCAGCAGTTTTTGTTGTAGATTTTTGAATTTTCCAATTTTTTAACATAAAATATCTAGCTGAAAACGAATGCAAACCTTTATTAAATGACCTTTATAAGACTACTAATGTAGACGACGGGTGTAATATATGTACAAAAGGGTTTGACTTATATATACCTAAGAACAGGCTGAAAAAAGAACGTAATGTGTATCCGTTTAACTTTAATAATAGTATAATTTCTTCAATAGATAAAATAAAATAAATAAATTACGTTCAACTTATCGCGCCTCGAAATATATAGCGGATAGAGAGAAATTCAACCTTCAGAGAATCAAATTCAAACTTTTAATTAAGCAAACAAAAAAACCTATATGAGAAAAGTTGGAGAAAAATTAAATCCATCTAATTTCTGGCCATACATAAATTCTATAAAGGGATCTACGAGAGTTCTTGGAACCATGAGTTACCTAGGCACCGATTGCACTGATTGAACTGATGTAGTTAACCATTTCGCTTATTTTTTCAATTCTGAACATACCACCGGAACAGATAACACTCCATCGAAACATCACATTCACTTAGAGGATTTCAGGATTTCATAAAAGCTAGTTCTCTCTCACCTTAAGAAACTAACAGCGAAAGTGACAATGGGTTTGGACCAAATTCCATCATTTGAGGCGAAGGATTATGCTAGGCTGTATGCGTCTCTAATGATGCATAATTTCAACCTAATTATAACAATAATGATTTAATAATAATAATATTTTTTTGGTGCTCATCACATTTGTGTTACAAAACATATAGGTATATATATAAAAGAAAAAAATAGTTAATTACATAGCATCATTAAATAGTTCAGTAGGTTGGTTTGTGACTTAATAAAAATAGCAAATCAATATAACACATTTTAAATACAGATATAAACGTCGCGATATATTTTTCTTAGGTCCCAAATTATATAATTTAACGCCACATTTCCTGAAACATATTGAGTCCACAAAAGTATATAAAAAGGAATTAAAAAACTACCTTGAATCAAATTATGATGTGTTGGTAAATATTTTTTAATAATTTTAATGATTTATTGCATTTATGAAATTTAATAATATATGATGCATATTATAGTTGCTTTCCAAACAATTCTACTTATTTAATTTATTCAAAGTAAAATTATTTAAAAATATTTTAATATCTAGTCTCGACTATCAACTTAAAAATTCATGTATTAGTTTAGTAATAATAATAAGAATAAGAGAACTGTAACTGGCCTACGGTGCTGATCACAATACAATCATTAATGATTAGGTGACTCACGGTGGGTTAGTAACTCACATAATTATTTTTATTAGAATATAATTTAATTATAATTTCTAAATGTATAATGTGCATGTAAATTTAGAAGTAAATCAATTTGAATTTGAATTTGAATTTGATATCCCAGGTTAGATACCACCCGAATATCTCGTCTTTGAATAGTAAATATTCGGTGAATTATCGGAGAGTGTCCGCATGTTACAATACCGTAGGTTAAGTGAGTATAGAACAGGGAAAAATAAGCTGCTTTTATTGGTTTGCCCAATAAGGAGTTTGTAAAACTTCTAAGTAAGAAAGTAACCTTAAATAGCTTAATAGACAAAAATTCCCCATGGAAGTACCAATCCAATTTGCCATCCAAATTCAGGCCTAAAATTTTGGTGGTGGCATTTCCCGTTCCTCCTATAAGACAAATTCGAGAATAAACGATTGTTATATGATTTATTTAATGTTACTTGAAAAATACAATAGAATATTGAATCGTTAATGTTACTAATACAAAAATATAACATACCGAATTATTCCGAGTATTAGTTGTTATATTGTTTTGAATAATTGCACGAATTACGTTTGATTTTAAACTGCCGAAACGGTTAATTATTCGAAATGAAATGAATTCACTTCGGAAATTCGATGGAACTGTCACTTTTGACAAATACGAACCAACAACACCTACAATCACCCTACTGGGATTTTATCACTTCTTCCTTTTTGTTTTATTCAGATAAACAAAACTGCAGTAATTTGAAGTGCCACCATATTACTCCTAACCTTGAATTTGACACATGAGGGAATTTGTCACAAGTAAAATAACAAGAACTCTCGTTTTTATCGAAAACAGGATGAGGGATTTTGCTTAAAAGAAACACATTTTAAGTGCATGCCATTTTCCGATTAAAAACGAGAGGTCGAGTTATTTTTGGTAAGACAAATTCCATAATAAACAATTGTTATATAAGATTTATTTAATGTCATGAATATTTAATATTTAATTAAAGGTACAATTAGTAAACGTACAATTAATGAAAGAACTTATGGGTTGATTATTTTTGTTCCCTAATGATATTGAAGTTTGATTTGAATTCTGATTTGATGAATTCTGATTATCAGATGTCCGTATTTTATTGATAATTTGGTTATGATGTTCCTTTCCCAATTGTATGTATGGTTTTAAAGAAGGTGCATTACTATGCCCACTAATTTTTATAATTTCTTGTTCTTTAACACCTCTGTGGGCCATGTGTGAAATTGCTGTGCTTCTTGCAGAATGATTCGAAATTTTATATTTTTCTGTATTTAAACCAACATTTGCGGCTATAGTTTTGGTCCACATGGATAATGGGAATATTTTTGTACCAAATATTATTCTTTTGAAAAAATTTATTGGGTGTTAAAAAAAACCTATCGGTTGTTATATGATTCCTGCGACAATTTATTAATTTATGATAAATTCTGACGGGGCAGTTTTCTAATTTATTAACGTTAGGTGTCAACCACTTTGTGTCTGTTAATTTATGGTCACCACCCTGGCATGTTTTTGAAAAAATAGGATTGTAAGAAATCCTGCCTGTTTTTGTATTATCTGCATTCAATTCTTCTTGAAAATAGTGTGTCTTGCAGTTAACTGCTTCGCCGCCTCGCGATGCTAGCTCTAATGAAGCAATGAAGTAAAAATTTTTTTCTACTACCCTTTATTAAAAGACATTTTTCGTCACCGAATACTCCAGCGAAAATTTGAGTTCCGTCACTAGTGAGAGAAAATCCCATAACGCTAACTTTCGTCACTAGGGACGAAAGTTACCTACAAATTTTCACCTCCGTCTAGTTGCCTACTGTCACTATATCGTGTCATTATTAAACGTCAGTTTTTGAATTTGTACTGTTCGTAACTTCATCATATCATGATTTCTGATTAAGTAAGTGATTTAGATCTTTCCAATACTGCACCAGAAATAATAAATCAAGCTGAGAAAACCTATGTGGATTTATTATCAGAAAAATCGAAAAAGATGTATGAAGAAATATATGCAAAATTCATGGAATTTAAGACAGATAATCGCGTAAATTCATATGTGCTGTTTGCATATTTTGAAAAATTGTCGGAAAATTTGATATTTAAATCGTAAGTAATTTAAATATGATCTTTAGTTTTGTAATTTTTAATTCAAAATAAAGTATTTGTTTATATAATAATAAAAGTTTGTTAGTCTCATAGGTAAGGTAGTAGAAAAAGTATAGTGTTTAACTCGTCGAAAGCATTTTTTTAAGCTCGCGAACATTACAAAACTCTGCTTCGCCTCGTTTGGTAAACTGTTCTCTCGCTTAAAAAAATGTTACTTTCGTCACTCGTTGAACAATATACTATTTTGCAATCCATCAGGTATGTCTTCGTTACAAAAAATTATTAGTTTATCTTAATCAGAAATATTTAAAATTGCTGCACTGTGTTTACGTTTTTCTGACAATATTTGCAAACATTTTCTTTTTGAATTTCGAACATCTCGTGCTATTTTAAAATCTAATGAATTAAAAGGATCTATCTTTCTTTCAAACTCACTAAAATATATTTCCTGAAGCATTTTGGCTGTAGAGTTCCAAATAGTTTTTTATTGAATATTCTTTGTATTCTTCTCCGTTAATTTTTCTCATATTTATAGCCCAGTCCTTTAATATGTTTGACAATGCTTCTACCGGCGAATCTTTTTCCAAGCGGTATTTTCTTGGATCACAGAATTCCATAAATTGTTTCCATATGGAGGCTCTCGTATTCCGTGTATTAGTTGGAATATTGTTTTTAATAATTCCATCAATTTCATTTGATGTTGAAGTGCCGAAACGATTCATTATTTGAAATAAAATGAATTCACGTCGGAGATTCGATTGTACTGTCACTTTTGACAAATACGAACCAACTTGATTGTAGGCGTTAATTACCCTACTGGGATTTTATCACCTTACAGGGATTTTATCACTTTTTTTTATCACTTCTTCGTTTTTGTTTTATCGAGATAAACACAGCTGCTGTAATTTGAAGTGCCACCATATTGCTCCTAACCTTGGATTTGACACATGAGGGAATTTGTCGAGATAAACAAAGCTGCTGTAATTTGAAGTGCCATCATATTGCTTCTAACCTTGAATTTGACACATGAGGTCTAATAAGAAATCATTAAATTAATTTGCCGAGATATCACAGTTGGTGTTATTTGTGTTATTGGAATCATTACTTCTAATCAGTGACCATAATGCTTTTAGAGTGTTTTTGAACCTTTTTATGAAGTTTCCTTTAGCATTTACTCTCGCTTTTTTAGAGCAACCTTGTAATTTTGATTATAATTTAAATAAATACGTCGAACATGCTGTAATCGTGTGCTAGCCTCTTTTTATAGTGCAAGAGTAGCTCGCATTTCCTTTAAAGAATTATTGAACCATTCTGTTCTAGTATTTTTATATTTTAATGCTTTTTTCGGGGAAACATGAAAGCATGCTATGGTGTAGAATGTTAATGAACAAAGTAAACTTTTTTCTATGTTGGTGATTGTTTTATCCATATATCTTAAGTCGCATGCAGGAGTCGGTAACACTTGAAGTCGATTCCGACCTCAAATGCCGAATTGAATTCATTTAATTGGATTTTTTCCCAAATAAAATCGTCTTGTTCAGTGATTGCACCAATATGGTCGCCCATTTCTTTTTCAGTAAAACGATTTTGTTTGCGTTTTATTAAGATCCGCGCTTTTTATGGACGGCTTGGATTTTGTATTTTTATTATCGCCTTTTGCGACAATTACTTTGTTTTGTTGTTTTTGACGCCTCCTATTTCTAACCACTGTATATTACTTTTTTACACTGTTTGTGCAATTCAAATCGATTTTATTTGCATTCCCTTTTTTGTGGTTTGGATCCATCTGGTTTGTTTAGTGATTTTTTTTTTGCAGTTGTAGTTCTGAGTTCCTTATGTGCAACAACTTCAGTATTGTTATTAGGAAGATTAGGAGTTGTTGCCTTTGACATACTTGCTCCCGTAGTGATGTTATCAAAATTAAATATTAGAGGAGAACTCACATTGTCCGCAGGCGTTCGACGCCTGGATGTATTAGTCACTTTGAGATTTGATTATGGACTTGACAGATAGTTTATTGACACTGCTAACTTCGTTATTAGTTACGACTATATTAGGCGAGAGAACCTTAACCTCATTGCGGAGTTTATTGTTTTCTTCCTCGAGCCACTGGATTTTTCAATCAAAAGTGAGTTATTTAATTTGAGTTTTGTCACTAATTCTTTGAGGTGTATATAAGCCTCCATCTCAAAGTTGATAGGGTCTTCGGTTTGCTCTGTAGTCTTGTTAGTGTTTGGATTAATTACTATGGTAAAGGGTTCCAAACTTTGCCGCCGAACCACACCCACATACTTTTGTATTATTTACCGAATTTATCGGGTATAAATTTGCATCGATGGAAACACTACTACTACTAATTGTCGCCATCTTAAAGTAATACTGAAGTACGCTAAATTTCCAGATGTTTGGAAAAAAGTGTCCAATTTGCAAGAGTGGCGAGAAGAATCAGGCAACTATGAACCGATTGCAATTGTAAGTAATTTTTCAAAAGCATTACATACACTTCCAAGTGGATACATTAATAAGTTAGTGCAAATTGATGTAATCCCTGAGCAGCATCGTTTTCTTCTCTTAGGCTCTGGATGAGAGATATCAAGTAGACGTAATGTGCACTGATTTTAGAAACTCCTTTAATACTGTATCACACCACATTCTCATCACCTAATGTTGTGAATTTGATTATATGCTTCAGGAACATGTGCTGAATAAAATAACTTATATAAAGGACCTTCGTGTGACTATCGATGAAAAACTGTCTGTAATCACAGTTACTGTAATCTTCTATAACTTTACTGCCTCAACACCATTCATAATAGACAACAAATATCGTCACTGCTTTATTGATATAAATTATTGCATAACCACATCGATGATATATCCATTATTAACTCGCTTGAATTTAACATATCATCATTGTTGAGATAATTGTAGGATATTTCGATACGCGCTACTGAATACACATCATCACAGCAACTCTCACCTAGTAAAAATGCTTACATTATGTAATTTACATACTTTAAATAATCAATATGTAATTTTTGGAATCGAATTGGAATTAATTTTATTAGTAAACATTTTTTACGTTTTTTTTAAATTTTTTGTATCAATTATAACTGTAAGATTTATTTGTATTTAAGTAATTGCTCTGTAATTGTACTCTGATTTATTGGGCAATTAATATTATTATTATTATTTGAAAATTAACAGTTACAAGAATTGAAGTACATTGAATTTTAATACAATGAAGGAATGCAACATTACATTTCTAACACCTATTAGCCAAGGTGGCAATCAGAAAGTCCACGATATTGTTCTATATTCGCCTATCAAACTTGTTAAAATGTAATACACTTTAAAATCAAGGTAATTCATTGCACAAATTAGTTCAGAACGCAATAACCTGAAGGTAATTGTCGTCGAGAGTACAATTCCGAGTTCGCATCTTGTTAGAATTTTAGATATAATTATGTTGTTGTTATAAATTGAGGAAGAGGATGTTGTTCGCCGAGTAATTCGACGGTAAAATGTGGAATATGTAAGAGGGGAATTCTGTATTGTAATTGCGAGAACAGAGAATTTCCCTTTATATATATAAGAGGTGCAGTTAGGTAAAAACGCGGAGGTAATTGCGCGCGCTATTTGTGTCTGTCTCCTCCTTTTTTCGCGTCTTATTGCTCGAAAACGGTGCAGTAAAATGTCAGCGGTTTGAAATGTGTAATGAACTCATTAGTATTCCAAAGAAATTTGGACGTAAGTTGCTGAATTTTCATAGGTACGGCCGTGACCGTTAACCGTGTTTAACCGACATGAGTTCTTCCACTTACGGTTACATATTTCTCCGGTATTATGTAGAATGTTTACTGTTACGGAAAGCGCTTGTAGACGTATAGCCAAAGGATTATTCAGTATTGTTAAAGATTTGGATAATCTAAACGTAAACTAAATTTATTTATTGAGTTGATTTAAAAATTCCAAATCAAAATGTTAAACTTTTAATATTAATTAAAACTATTTACAGATACATGATTGAAGCCAGACATTGTCAACTCATATTATGTACGGTATTTACTGTATACCCTATATGCTACTACTTACATCCAGTAATTGTAATTTGTTGTTACCATAAAGCATAATTAAAAAGTTTTACAGCAACCTAATATTCCCTATGCATCTACTAGATAGATTGTAAGCCTAAAACATTTATTAAAGACAGTATTAATTTTAAATATTATTACACATGTTAGAAAAGCATATCAAAGCCATATTTCTGGAGCAGAGGAATCAAATTAAAAACCAAACTTTTATGTAAATATGTTAATTGGTGAGTCTATTATTTGTTGGAATAAAACACAATAATTGTTTCGCCGCTTCTTTGCTTTAAGTCACATTGTATCGAAACAACTGTTGCGAGTGTAAGCAACAAAAACTTTTAAATAAATATAGATTATGTGTATATTTAACAATTATATTGAAGTTCTCAATATTTTATTTACTCTATTTTTATAAATAATATATCTGTTATGATATAAGTTTGCTATCCAAGAATATTTCTCTAGAATTATAATTCAAAATAAACAAATGGTACAAATATTTTATTTAGTGTACAATTAATCATATGATATTAGATACTAACTGTCTTAAGTGCATTACGACGGATAGTAGGAAAGTATTTCCCGTTTCCACCGAACTAACTTTCAACCATTCACCCTATAGTACAGACTTAGCTCCTTCAGATTACTATCTGTTCACAAATATTCCGAATCACTCTTTAGAAGGAAATGTACTAAGAGTTCAACCGGCCAAT
>CAXAKX010001062.1:5000-13909 GCA_963969525.1 Ontholestes murinus
GCTAAAAGCGAAATTTCGATCGACACGAAATAATTTCGAAATTTTTACCACGGTTCGCATTTATTTCCGCTCGTCGATGTGTCCTTTCGTATCGCGTAAGCGAATTAACGAATATTATATTTTAATATTATAAAAATAATTTCGACAAGAAATAATTTCGAAACTTTTACCACGGTTCGCAATTTATTTCCGCTCGTCGATCTTTTTTCCTTACGTTTCGTGCGAGCGAACGAACGAACGAACGAATATTATATTATCGAATGATAAAAGAAATTTCGACAGTCATTCTGTACCGGTGTGGCGGTCGGTCGGTGTGCACGGTGCGAAAAGCGAAATTTCGATCGACACGAAATAATTACGAAATTTTTACCACGGTTCGCATTTATTTCCGCTCGTCGATGTGTCCTTTCGTATCGCGTAAGCGAATTAACGAATATTATATTTAAATATAATAAAAATAATTTCTGCCGTTATTCGGTACCTATGTACGAAAAACCTATATGTGGCGGTCGGTCGGTCGGTGTGCACGGAGCTAAAACCGAAATTTCGACAAGAAATAATTTCGAAATAATTTCGAAACTTTTACCACGGTTCGCAATTTATTTCCGCTCGTCGATCTTTTTTCCTTACGTTTCGTGCGAGCGAACGAACGAACGAACGAATATTATATTATCGAATGATAAAAGAAATTTCGACAGTCATTCTGTACCGGTGTGGCGGTCGGTCGGTGTGCACGGTGCGAAAAGCGAAATTTCGATCGACACGAAATAATTACGAAATTTTTACCACGGTTCGCATTTATTTCCGCTCGTCGATGTGTCCTTTCGTATCGCGTAAGCGAATTAACGCATATTATATTTTAATATTATAAAAATAATTTCGACAAGAAATAATTTCGAAACTTTTACCACGGTTCGCAATTAATTTCCGCTCGTCGATCTTTTTTCCTTACGTTTCCTGCGAGCGAGCGAACGAACGAATATTATATTATCGAATGATAAAAGAAATTTCGACAGTCATTCTGTACCGGTGTGGCGGTCGGTCGGTGTGCACGGTGCGAAAAGCGAAATTTCGATCGACACGAAATAATTACGAAATTTTTACCACGGTTCACATTTATTTCCGCTCGTCGATGTGTCCTTTCGTATCGCGTAAGCGAATTAACGAAAATTTTATTTTAATAAAATAAAAATAATTTCTGCCGTTATTCTGTACATGTGTACGAAAAATATATATGTGAGGCGGTCGGTCGGTGTGCACGATGCCAAAAGCGTTATTCGGTACGGGCGTGCGAAATAATTGTACGCGGCGGTCGGTCGGTGTGCACGATGCTAAAAGCGTTACTCGGTACCTGTGTGCGAAAAACCTAAAGTCGAACGTTTTGACTTCGGTCCGCTTTATTTCCACTCGCCGATCTGTCCTTTCGCATCGCGTAAGCGAATTAACGAAAATTTTATTTTAATAAAATAAAAATAATTTCTGCCGTTATTCCGTACCTATGTACGAAAAATATATATGTGAGGCGGTCGGTCGGTGTGCACGATGCCAAAAGCGTTATTCGGTACGGGCGTGCGAAATAATTGTACGCGGCGGTCGGTCGGTGTGCACGATGCTAAAAGCGTTATTCGGTACCTGTGTGCGAAAAACCTAAAGTCGAACGTTTTCACTTCGGTCCGCTTTATTTCCACTCGCCGATCTGTCCTTTCGCATCGCGTAAGCGAATTAACGAAAATTTTATTTTAATAAAATAAAAATAATTTCTGCCGTTATTCCGTACCTATGTACGAAAAATATATATGTGAGGCGGTCGGTCGGTGTGCACGATGCCAAAAGCGTTATTCGGTACGGGCGTGCGAAATAATTGTACGCGGCGGTCGGTCGGTGTGCACGATGCTAAAAGCGTTATTCGGTACCTGTGTGCGAAAAACCTAAAGTCGAACGTTTTCACTTCGGTCCGCTTTATTTCCACTCGCCGATCTGTCCTTTCGCATCGCGTAAGCGAATTAACGAAAATTTTATTTTAATAAAATAAAAATAATTTCTGCCGTTATTCCGTACCTATGTACGAAAAATATATATGTGAGGCGGTCGGTCGGTGTGCACGATGCCAAAAGCGTTATTCGGTACGGGCGTGCGAAATAATTGTACGCGGCGGTCGGTCGGTGTGCACGATGCTAAAAGCGTTATTCGGTACCTGTGTGCGAAAAACCTAAAGTCGAACGTTTTCACTTCGGTCCGCTTTATTTCCACTCGCCGATCTGTCCTTTCGAATCGCGTAAGCGAATTAACGAAAATTTTATTTTAATAAAATAAAAATAATTTCTGCCGTTATTCCGTACCTATGTACGAAAAATATATATGTGAGGCGGTCGGTCGGTGTGCACGATGCCAAAAGCGTTATTCGGTACGGGCGTGCGAAATAATTGTACGCGGCAGTCGGTCGGTGTGCACGATGCTAAAAGCGTTATTCGGTACCTGTGTGCGAAAAACCTAAAGTCGAACGTTTTCACTTCGGTCCGCTTTATTTCCACTCGCCGATCTGTCCTTTCGCATCGCGTAAGCGAATTAACGAAAATTTTATTTTATTAAAATAAAAATAATTTCTGCCGTTATTCGGTACCTGTGTACGAAAAACATATATATGAGGCGGTCGGTCGGTGCGAATAAGCGAATTGACGAAAATTTTATTTTAATATAATAAAAATAATTTCTGCCGTTATTCGGTACCTGTGTACGAAAAACATATATATGAGGCGGTCGGTCGGTGCGAATAAGCGAATTGACGAAAATTTTATTTTAATAAAATAAAAATAATTTCTGCCGTTATTCCGTACCTATGTACGAAAAATATATATGTGAGGCGGTCGGTCGGTGTGCACGATGCCAAAAGCGTTATTCGGTACGGGCGTGCGAAATAATTGTACGCGGCGGTCGGTCGGTGTGCACGATGCTAAAAGCGTTATTCGGTACCTGTGTGCGAAAAACCTAAAGTCGAACGTTTTCACTTCGGTCCGCTTTATTTCCACTCGCCGATCTGTCCTTTCGCATCGTGTAAGCGAATTAACGAAAATTTTATTTTATGAAAATAAAAATAATTTCTGCCGTTATTCGGTACCTGTGTACGAAAAACATATATATGAGGCGGTCGGTCGGTGCGAATAAGCGAATTGACGAAAATTTTATTTTATTAAAATAAAAATAATTTCTGCCGTTATTCGGTACCTATGTACGAAAAATATATATGTGAGGCGGTCGGTCGGTGTGCACGATGCCAAAAGCGTTATTCGGTACGGGCGTGCGAAATAATTGTACGCGGCGGTCGGTCGGTGTGCACGATGCTAAAAGCGTTATTCGGTACCTGTGTGCGAAAAACCTAAAGTCGAACGTTTTCACTTCGGTCCGCTTTATTTCCACTCGCCGATCTGTCCTTTCGCATCGTGTAAGCGAATTAACGAAAATTTTATTTTATTAAAATAAAAATAATTTCTGCCGTTATTCGGTACCTGTGTACGAAAAACATATATATGAGGCGGTCGGTCGGTGCGAATAAGCGAATTGACGAAAATTTTATTTTATTAAAATAAAAATAATTTCTGCCGTTATTCGGTACCTGTGTACGAAAAACATATATATGAGGCGGTCGGTCGGTGCGAATAAGCGAATTGACGAAAATTTTATTTTATTAAAATAAAAATAATTTCTGCCGTTATTCGGTACCTGTGTACGAAAAACATATATATTAGGCGGTCGGTCGGTGCGAATAAGCGAATTGACGAAAATTTTATTTTAATATAATAAAAATAATTTCTGCCGTTATTCGGTACCTGTGTACGAAAAACATATATATGAGGCGGTCGGTCGGTGTGCACGATGCTAAAAGCGTTATTCGGTACGGGCGGGCGAAAAACTTATATGCGGCGGTCGGTCGGTGTGCACGATGCCGAGAGCGTTATTCGGTACCTGTGTGCGAGAGACATATATATATATGGTGGTGCACGGTGCGATGAGCGAATTTTCATTTTACGCAAATAAAGTCGAGTATTACGCTTCGTTTCGTCTTGTTTCACACACAAATGATATTTTCGGGCAGTGCTAAGTGGAAAAATAAAAATAAAATTTCTCGCCGTTATTCTGTACAAATATGCATCAAACAGCTGTATGGGCGGTGCAGGTCGAAAGCGTTATTCGGTACCGGTGTGCGAAAAACCTAATGTCGAACGTTTTAACTTCGGTCCGCTTTATTTCCACTCGCCGATGTGTCCTTTCGTATCGAGTAAGCGAATTAACGAAAATTTTATTTTAATAAAATAAAAATAATTTCTGCCGTTATTCGATACCTATGTACGAGAAACATATATATGAGGCGGTCGGTCGGTCGGTCGGTCGGCGCGCACGATGCTAAAAGCGTTATTCGGTACGGGCGTGCGAAAAACTTAAATGCGGCGGTCGGTCGGTGCGCACGATGCCGAAAGCGTTATTCGGTACCTGTGTGCGAGAGACATATATATGGTGGTGCACGGTGCGATGAGCGAATTTTCGATTTACGCAAATAAAGTCGAGTATTACGCTTCGTTTCGTCTTGTTTCACACACAAATGATATTTTCGGGCAGCGCTAGGTGGAAAAATAAAAATTTAATTTCTCGCCGTTATTCTGTACAAATATGCATCAAACAGCTATATGGGTGGTGCAGGTCGTTCGGGTGAAAAGTGGAAGATTGAAAAAGAACGACCAGGCGAGCAGTATATGTATATATATCGCAAAGAAACGCCGAAATAAATATCCTTTTGGCTTTAATAAACCGTCGCATGGGTAAAATAAAATTTTTAACAAATTTTTGCCCTATGCGACGGACGGAGAGACGAACGACGAACAACGGCGGGCGACGACACACGGCAACGGGCGACGACACAACAACCAGTGTAGTGTAATGCCATTATATACGTTACGTGTAATAAGTCGGCCGGCGTGTTTTTAGTTTTTATCTCTTGCGGGGGAACGCGAGGTCTCAGTGTGTTCACCAAGCTGCTACTTCTCTAGTATTATATATAATATATAATAAGAAGATGTGTGTGGTTTTGCGTGTTCGGTGTGCCTCATATAATCGTTCCCCATCACATTAAAACACATAAAATATCATCATCGTCTGTTGAAAATAAAATCACGGCCTCACGTGTCTGGACAGTTCGATGTATTTAATATAAAACGACGACGAACCGGAGAGACGAACGACGAACAACGGCGGGCGACGACACACGGCAACGGGCGACGACACAACAACCAGTGTAGTGTAATGCCATTATATACGTTACGTGTAATAAGTCGGCCGGCGTGTTTTTAGTTTTTATCTCTTGTGGGGGAACGCGAGGTCTCAGTGTGTTCACCAAGCTGCTACTTCTCTAGTATTATATATAATATATAATAAGAAGATGTGTGTGGTTTTGCGTGTTCGGTGTGCCTCATATAATCGTTCCCCATCATATTAATACACATAAAATATCATCATCGTCTGTTGAAAATAAAATCACGGCCTCACGTGTCTGGACAGTTCGATGTATTTAATAAAACGACGACGAACCGGAGAGACGAACGACGAACAACGGCGGGCGACGACACACGGCAACGGGCGACACAACAACACCAGTGTAGTAGTGTAATGCCATTATATACGTTACGTGTAATAAGTCGGCCGGCGTGTTTTTAGTTTTTATCTCTTGTGGGGGAACGCGAGGTCTCAGTGTGTTCACCAAGCTGCTACTTCTCTAGTATTATATATAATATATAATAAGAAGATGTGTGTGGTTTTGCGTGTTCGGTGTGCCTCATATAATCGTTCCCCATCATATTAATACACATAAAATATCATCATCGTCTGTTGAAAATAAAATCACGGCCTCACGTGTCTGGACAGTTCGATGTATTTAATAAAACGACGACGAAACCGGAGAGACGAACGAGGAACAACGGCGGGCGACGACACACGGCAACGGGCGACACAACAACACCAGTGTAGTAGTGTAATGCCATTATATACGTTACGTGTAATAAGTCGGCCGGCGTGTTTTTAGTTTTATCTCTTGTTTGGGGGAACGCCGAGGTCTCAGTGTTGCACCAATCTGCTACTCTATTATAATATATAATAAGATGTGTGTGGTTTGTGTGTCGGTTGTGCCTCATACAAAAATCGTTCCCCGTATTTTACTACATATATAAATATATATCATCATCGTGTTATTATCGTCTGTTGAAAATAAAATCACGGCCTCGTCGTGTCTGGACAGTTCGATGTTTTAATAAAACGAGACGCGAGAAATCAGTTGCCGCCCGAGGAAATTTTTTTCTTGTCTCTCACCCACCATATATATATACCGTCTGTTGAATATAAAATCACGGCCTCGCCGTGTCCGGACAGTTCGGTGTTGAAAACTCTAACAGGTAGTTTGAACCTGTCCGAATAGCACGTTCGCGGGACCCATTTCGTATATTCGTTTATGCGTATGGCCCTTATGCGAGCAACATGTAGACTGAACATGTAATATTTTTAAAGTAGCGGTGCGTAAAAACTCCGTGAAAATTCAAATGCAATAACTCACCGAATTCCGAGCGAGAATGAAAACTTATGTTGATTGAAATATATATATCATCATAAAGTCAGACGTTCGGGGGACCCGAGCGCGTGGTCCCCTTGGCCGAGACGATGATTTTCAATCTAACGAACAATGATGTTTTTTGTAGTGTGTGTAAGCCTTGGCGAGATGTGAAATTTATAAAATTTCTCTTCTCTCTCATGCCATATATATGATATATTGATGCATTTCGGAGTTGTGTGGACCGAGAGTCTCTCCACTCCTATTCTTGGTGTTCACACCGCCGGCCGGCCGCCGTGTGCTCGTGTACATGTGCCGTCGTGTGCTGACGTGTGTGTCTCCGGGCGCATTATCAAACAAAAAAATTCGTGGGTCTGCATAAATGTGTGAACGTCTAGTCGCAATATCGCCGTAGCACAACCGCCGCCCCGCGTTTCGTGTCTTTTACACAAGTTGCATCACGTCCACCGTCTTGACCCCGCCACAGGGGCGGGATAGGTGTTTTACTGGCGTGCTCTGTATACCAATGGAGTGACACGTTAACGTCGGGGGTCCGTGCACGCGTAAACCGGGATATGTGCGATGTTCCGTTCAGCAGAGAGCAGAATTACGAATTCTTGGTGTTCACACCGCCGGCCGGCCGCCGTGTGCTCGTGTACATGTGCCGTCGTGTGCTCACGTGTGTGTCTCCGGGCGCATTATCAAACAAAAAAAGTCGTGGGTCTGCATAAATGTGTGAACGTCTAGTCGTAATATCGCCGTAGCACAACCGCCGCCCCGCGTTTCGTGTCTTTTACACAAGTTGCATCACGTCCACCGTCTTGACCCCGCCACAGGGGCGGGATAGGTGTTTTACTGGCGTGCTCTGTATACCAATGGAGTGACACGTTAACGTCGGGGGTCCGTGCACGCGTAAACCGGGATATGTGCGATGTTCCGTTCAGCAGAGCAGAATTTCGAACCACCTCTTTATTATAAATAAATGAGCTCGTCGTTACACCGGGCGCGCGCGCGCGTAAGCGCCGCCGCTCGAGTGTGCGCGACTAAACACAGCTCCCTGGTTGATCCTGCCAGTAGTCATATGCTTGTCTCAAAGATTAAGCCATGCATGTCTCAGTACAAGCCAAATTAAGGTGAAACCGCGAAAGGCTCATTAAATCAGTTATGGTTCCTTAGATCGTACCACTTATCCTTGGATAACTGTGGTAATTCTAGAGCTAATACATGCAAACAGAGTTCCGACCGGAGACGGAAGGAGCGCTTTTATTAGATCAAAACCAATCGGTGTCGGACGCGAGTCCGTTCATCGTACAACTTGGTGAATCTGAATAACTTATTGCTGATCGCACGGTCTCGCACCGGCGACGCATCTTTCAAATGTCTGCCTTATCAACTGTCGATGGTAGGTTCTGCGCCTACCATGGTTGTAACGGGTAACGGGGAATCAGGGTTCGATTCCGGAGAGGGAGCCTGAGAAACGGCTACCACATCCAAGGAAGGCAGCAGGCGCGCAAATTACCCACTCCCGGCACGGGGAGGTAGTGACGAAAAATAACGATACGGGACTCATCCGAGGCCCCGTAATCGGAATGAGAACACTCTAAACCTTTTAACGAGGATCAATTGGAGGGCCAGTCTGGTGCCAGCAGCCGCGGTAATTCCAGCTCCAATAGCGTATATTAAAGTTGTTGCGGTTAAAAAGCTCGTAGTCGAATCTGTGTCCCGCGCCGCCGGTTCATCGCTCGCGGTGTCCAACTGGCGTGCCCGCGGGACGTCCTGCCGGTGAGCTTAGCCCGCGAGGGCGGCTCAACTTGAAATCCCATCGCGGTGCTCTTCACTGAGTGTCGAGGTGGGCCGGCACGTTTACTTTGAACAAATTAGAGTGCTTAAAGCAGGCTAAAACTTCGCCTGAATACTTAGTGCATGGAATAATAGAATAGGACCTCGGTTCTATTTTGTTGGTTTTCGGAACCCCGAGGTAATGATTAATAGGAACGGATGGGGGCATTCGTATTGCGACGTTAGAGGTGAAATTCTTGGATCGTCGCAAGACGGACTAAAGCGAAAGCATTTGCCAAAAACGTTTTCATTGATCAAGAACGAAAGTTAGAGGTTCGAAGGCGATCAGATACCGCCCTAGTTCTAACCATAAACGATGCCAGCCAGCGATCCGCCGACGTTCCTCCGATGACTCGGCGGGCAGCTTCCGGGAAACCAAAGCTTTTGGGTTCCGGGGGAAGTATGGTTGCAAAGCTGAAACTTAAAGGAATTGACGGAAGGGCACCACCAGGAGTGGAGCCTGCGGCTTAATTTGACTCAACAC